>JADDOH010005899.1:0-114445 GCA_016648135.1 Agrypnia vestita
AAAAAAAAAAAAATTAAACGGCCGGAGAGGGGGCTTGAACTTCGAGCCAGCAAACCCGAACCGGCCGCTCTACGCATGTTGCGACGGCCGCCTGTCCGCGGACCGCCAAAAGATACTATAAATATATACTAGGCTTAGCAAAGACGTGAACCAATGTTCCGTCATTTTTTATGGGTTACAGCTAGTATTTTATATTAATTGGATTGTAATATTACGAGAATGCATATTTAATATACTGTTCAGTATACATTTTACTGAACTCGGCCAAAAAACGTTCTAACTGCATGTCATGTTATTGATAGTATATTGTCTTTTACATAAGCTCCAATTGAGTTAGTGGGGGTACAGCGAGTAATACGCGAATGTTTCGTTGTGTTAAGTTTACGGATACGCCCCTCTCGTATCCGTAAACTTAACACTACGAAACAATGCGCGTCTTACGCGCTAACTCACTAACTAACCCACACTAACTCAATTGCAAGGTTATAAATATGAAAAGACCAATAACCCTGATGCCAAATATGACGAATTTTTTATCACTTTTCGACACATTTTTCTTAGATTAAGTACGATTTTTTTTTAGCTAAGATGTCTACACGTCAAAACGTAAAGTAAACGGGATAATTATTATTACTAGACGTAAAGGTTCTAAGTGCACATTGAAGGGCTCCCTAAGAATATATTTTCTCGGCTGATTTATAAGCCTATTATGGGTCGGTCGGCGGCTTGCTTGATACGTAACGAGTAGGGAATCAAAATTTTGATCCCGGGATTTCGGAATCAAAATTTGATCCCGGGGTTCTGGGAATGGCCCCGGAATCGAGATTTTTTATAGATATTTTATATTAAATTATTATAGATATATGCAAATAATATTGATAGAATTAGTAAAAAATGTCTAGTACGATTTATACTGGTTAAGACGTTTATTGTTAAATATTGTGTATGTTCTTTTATTTAAGATACGTTTATTTATTTTAGAAAATATAACAAAAAAAGGTACAAATACAATTAAAATAAAAAATAAAATACTGTGTTGACAATATATGTAATAAAAGAAAAAAATAAACAATTTAGTAATTAAAACATTATGTTTCATAATTTAATGGGGATCTAATTTTGGTACCCGGGCAGCCAGCTGCTGAAAAAGCACGTTCAGCTTCCACACTCGTTGGAGGTATTGTTATCAGATATTTATGTGCTTACGCGAGGTGATAACGACATTATTTATCACCTTAAATGAGCTATAATTTTTCTATATTAAATGAAACACATTCTTATTGTGAAGTTGCAATTTCAGAACAAAGTTCTGTGAATTATTAAACAATTTGTATTAATCAATTAGAAAAGACATACAGAAAAAAACCAAAAGGAACGAAAAAATATTTTAAAATGCAGCAGAGGACTGAACCCGGGACTCAATTTTATATGGGAATGGGCGTTATCTAATTTCGCCACGGCCTCTGGTAAGTAACGCCAATTGTTCAAACCCTACATGTAGTCTCTTTTTAATTGATTAACATTTTTATTCCATTTTTAAAGCAATCCACTTTTTATAATGCAATAGTGGATTGCTTTAAAAATTGAATAAAAATGTTAATCAATTGAAAAAGGGACTACATATAAGGTTGAAAAATTCGTTAACTTACCAGAGTGTCGTGGTGAAATTGGATAACGCGCCATCCCCGGATAGAATTGGAGGTCCGTGTTTCGATTCCCGGCGGCATTTAAAATATTTTTTCGTTAATTTGATTTTTTCTGTATGACTTTTCTAATTGCTTAATAAAAATTGTCTTATAATTTTTCTATTTATTCGTACTCTAAATTCGTTTAAATAAACAGATTAATTGTTTTTCTGTTACGATTGCGTTTGACAGCAGAATAAAGTTTTCATTATCCATTAGCATCCCGCAATAGACACGATGACAGTATTAAAGAATTAAAGAATAAATTATTTTAGTGAAGAAAATATTTTGAAAGGATTCTAAAAAATTATCCTGTTTTAATATATACATTGAGACTAATAAGATTTTCAATAAAATTCTGAAATCGGCCATTTTAACTGAAACACCGACCAGAGCGAATGACCTCACGCCTAAGTAGCCATCACCGTGTCTCTTGAACTGTTGTCATAGACACAATGCAGTGTTTACTTATGCTTGACACATAGAAGCCAGGGCATCTGCGGGCGTTTTTGCGCGAAATTACAAATATGTAGATGAAAATGCAATTATTTGCGTGAAAACTTAGTTTATTACTGAAATAATGTTATTTTCGGTAATAGGAGACGTGTACCTACATTATTTCAAAATCTGTCATCGTGCCTATTCCTCTTGTGATACGTACAGGTACATACATACCAATAACATTTTTTGTACCCGTACCAATTGAATCAATTCCGGAAGTTTCGGGATTGCGTTTATTAATCCCGGTATTCACAGGTATCGAAAATTGGCCGGAATCCCGGAATTGGATTCTTTAGTAACGAATATAGCGAATTCTAATATTACGTAATTTTTTTGGGTGGGGCAAACATGTTCGACATCAAAAGCAGAAGCTCAGTATAAATTGTGGTCCAAAAACCACTTTAGACATTAAGCACATCAATATTCCAAGAAGACTGATGCACTAAAGAGGAGGAGAAACTTCCCTAGCAGCAGTGGCGTGCAGCGCATACAAGCAAAAAAGCTGTGTATTAGTAAAGATTCTGGGAAACAAATATTAATTAAATAATCCTTATCTTAAGAAAAAGTTGATTTAAAATTTTAACCGTGATTCGTCCTACGGCTAAAAGTTTTAGTTCTGACGTTTCCGTTTAACGTGACGTATCTGTTTTTTTCCGATTTAAAATTTTAGCCGTAATTCGTCCTACAGCTAGAAGTTTTATTTCCGACTTTTCTGTGCCTAACTTCATGTCAATTCTTCATTTATTTCGCCCAATATTTCGTTCCATAGATATAGTCAAGTCGAGAAAAAAACATGTATTTTTAAAGCTGCGAGTTTTGTGTAATAGACAAGTAAATTTAGCGTGCTTCTTCGAGAGGTCCTATGCCAGGTGAGAACTACGCGCACGTAATTGCAGAAATGTTATTTTTTACAAATTCCACCCAAAACTTTCGGTGTGAATTCTATGTCTTTTCTATGGTGAATGTAAATACAATACCATAGTGATACCATACAATACAAATACCATCTGTCATATCATAACATATAATGATATCATAAAATGTTTGATTTATTTTTGTGAAAAGAAATGTATATCTGAAATTAGTATTGTTACCGATTATATATAAATCGTCTTCGAAATATATTGAAATTTTTTTCCGTATTAACTAAACCTATATTAAATATTTATTTATTTAGGAAATATTGTTTACAATACTTCTTTTATAGTGCAGTTATTTTTGTGGATTGAAGCTACTCAAAATAGTTCATTATATATAGTTTAAAAAAAATTAAAAATGTATATAACCTTATAGGTATATGCGTATATATATATATATATATATATATATATATATTTTATATACCTAGGTATATGGTCGGTCACAGCATTACCTAAGTTTTTACCCACTGCACGCCACTGCCTAGCAGTACCTTCCGTTACACGCAGCTTGTATGAAATATAATAAGAAAATGATTTCATATTATTTATACAACGAATCAAATATTGGCACGACTGCTGTGTTTGTTTTATGGAGCCTTTCATTTCCTTCCCACAGGACCGGCCCGCTCCCCTAGGCCGCCATTTGCGCTCGAGGGATGTCGGGTCGTTAAATCGTCTTTATTTTTGTCACATTTAACCCTTTCTCAATATTTTTGATCTCGGACGACTTTCAATCTTTTGTCAATGATGCTTGTTTATTTTATTACTACTTTTAATGAGACACTAACAGAATACTGGGTACAAATTACATTAAAACTCAGCCCACCATTCCAAGTTTATTGCTGCCTTTGCTTTTATACCCGTCACGTGTACCGACTATTCAAATATTTCATATTATTTTATTTGTTTGCAACTAAGGCGGTTTCAATTACAAATATTAATCGTTAAATTATACTATACAAGTGTCTTCGGCCTGCTCTTGCATGTGTGTATTTAGTATATCGATGTAGTGTAATCATGTATTTAAGAACATGTTAATAAATAATTTTTCTATGCGTTTAGGTTACTGTCAAGAAAATGAATGTTGTGTAGGAGTTACTTTTTGAATGATGATAGGGTATTTACAAGAATACGATTATATTAATAAGTATCAAAATAAACTTATTAGTATCATTATAATAATAAGTTTATATCAAATATAATAATTTCGTTATCTGTCCGCCTGTCTGTCCATCCGTAACTTCGTGTAATGTCCTTAATTTAGTTCGAATTCATGATTAAAAAATCCAAATTAAACGGCCGGAAATGGGGTTTGAACGCCGGGCCAGCAAACCCGAACCGGCCGCTTAACGCGCGTTGGTACCGCCGCCTCTCCGTGGACCGACAAAAAGATACTGTAAATATTTACTGGGGATTAGCAAAGGCGCTTACCAATTCATGTTCCGCACAGCGCAGTCGCCAGGGTTTAAAATAGTACCATTAATTGCCGGCAGGGGAAATATAAAAAATGTTCAAACTTCCGCCGCCCCCTTAGAAAACTCATCTCGTCAGCCTGGATCCTTGCTCTCACTCTCTCCGTCAGGATCCAAATTTGATTGCCATATATTAGGGTGAGCCTGTACACAGATTTGAAAACAGTCAGCTTTATCTTATCACCGCACTATAAGAGAACGCAGAATGCCGGCTGCAGCTCCGATTTTTCTATCTATTTCGCTTTCCTGCCTCCCGTCGCCAGAAAATTCCACCCCAAGGTATTTCGAATTTTTCAAATGTATTAACAAAAATAAACACGAGTATTTATTTTTGTTAATACATCCAATTTTAATTTCAATTTTTTAGTATACGTCATACCCTGATGAAAGGACCATTGGCCGCGAAATATTTTGATTATTCAATAAATGGATAGCGACAGGTTTTCTGCACTTATCTCACAAACACCTCTGAAATATTTCTGCCGTTGTTTTGATACCCTTCGTGTAAATTCACCATTCAAATATTTCATCTAATTTTATTTTTTGTAACTAAAGCGATTACAATTGCAAATATTAATTAACCATTACATTAAAAAAAATATATTAATTCTGAATAAAATATTGAAAACCAAATTTGTTATCAAATTATCCAAATTTAGTATTAAAAAAAAAACGTTTTTAAAAAGCATCGAGCCCTACTACTATCCTCTTCTATTCAAAGATGTTACCATTATTAAAAGATCGTGATTCGAAAATTCTCCTCGGTGGTGATGCCAGGCCGGCGATGGCACACTGACATTTCACAGCTTATTCTAAAGATGACATTTGAACTCTCCGCGTATCACGGCTCGTTAAATCCTGCTCGGAAAGGCGAACCAACCATTGTCTGTCACGCTTCACTGGTGCACATCGTGTAATACTCGTAATGGAAACTGCTGCCTGCGTTCTTATTGGTTTATCTTCGGATTTCCCGGATGTATTTCGCGTGATCAGAAAATTCCTTCGGGACGAGGTGGCAATTATTGGAGTAGGGTTCGTTTGGATTACTCGAACCACCGCACCGTCACAATTAACACTTAAGCAGTTTCCTTGGCAAAATTAAAAGTGCATGAATATTTGTACTTATACAAAATCTTACAGTGAAGACTTTATTGATATCTAGTATTGTCAATTGCAGGTCCACAAGTACTCAACTCTAGTATACATACATACTGATATCTATGTACTCTAGTATATAGGTATCACTTTATTTATGTGACCATAAAACATAATTATTTTGCATACGCGACCATACACATTATTTTAACACTTCTTCTATATTTTATCTTTTTTTACAACGTTCACCATTACCATCGTAAGAACATCCATAGGCCACACATTTAAAGTTGAATACATGTTCCAAATTGAAACCTATTGAAAGGGACTATGCTAAAGACATCCGTAGTCCTTCCCATGAAATAGTATACATAGATTTCCAGCTGGTAGTATTACCTATATATATTAGGTCCTTACATATGAAATTGGCGTTTAGTATGGGAGGAACATAAAGCCGATTTTTTTTTATTATAATATATTTATTTAATCAAAGTATATACCATTGCTATTTATGCACTTTTGCCGTCTCATAGGTAGTTCATCGATCCCTTTACTAAAAAAACCATTCGGACGGCAATCAATAAAATCTTTGAAGGCGGTTTGGACTTCCCCATCGGAGTTGAATTTTTTCCTTTGCAAGAAGTTATCCAAATTTCAAAAAAAAAGGTAATCTGTTGGGGCAAGGTCCGGAGAGTACGGTGGATGTCTTAGACATTCCAATTGAAGCTCCTCTAATTTGGTAGCCGTCTGTTGTGCAGTGTGTGATCTAGCGTTATCATGATGCAGCAGTGGCCTAGAGCGATTAACCAGCCTCGGTTATTTAGCAGCTAGCTTTTCCATCATGGTTTGCAGTTGCTGATAATAGACATCTGCCGTAATCGTCTGGCCAGATTTAAGAAAACTGTAGTAAAAGACACCAGCACTAGTCCACCAAACGCTCACAAGTAACTTTTTTGGAGTCAATTTTCGCTTGGGGCATGGTTTGGCTGGTTCGGCAGGGTTCAGCAATTGCGATGAGCACTTCCGATTATCGTACAGGATCCACTTTTCATCACAGGTAATGATTCGATTTAAAATCCCTTCATTATTGTGCCGGTTGAGTAATGCAACGCAGCAGTCAACGCGAGTTTGTTGATTTGCTTCACTCAATTCGTGAGGTACCCACCTTTCAAGATTTTTCACCTTACCAATTTGCTTCAAGTGGTTTAAAACAGTTTTATCACTAACACCGCAGCCTGCAGCTAACTCGGATGTGGTTTGCGATGGATCCGCTTCCACAATAGCCTTCAATTCTTCATTATCAACTTTGGTCTCCGGCCGTCCACGGGGCTTGTTCTGCAGGTCGAAATTTCCAGAACGAAAACGTTGGAACCAAAAACGCACTGTGTTTTCTTTTGCGGCACCGTCGCCATACACATCATTAATCCTTCGAGCCGTTTCTGCAGCACTGGTGCCACGATGGAACTCGTACTCGTAAATAACGCGATATTTCAAGTTTTTCATTTTGTAAACTGAGTGACGCAAAGAAAAAAACAATTGAGGAAAAAACAAATGAATTATAATTTTCAAAACACAAATACATGAGTAAATAGCTGTATAAATTTGGATTTGGAATTCCTAACCAAAGAGAAGATATTTGAGATCAAATTTGCCAGTATGGCAAAACTCCAATTTCATGTGTAAGGACCTAATACTATTCGTACTACATTCAAACACTAAATATACAATACACATAAATGTACATCGCTGGCCCAACGAACGAGGCAGTAACTCGATATTTTAGGTATTTGAGTTGGTACCATTTTTAGGTTTAGGCCATGATTGCCTACCTACAGTAAAGACAGCAGTATCTCAAATGGAATATTTAACAGATAAAAATATGAATTTTACAAAAGTAGTAAATCAGTTAACCGTTTTTCTTCCATGTTATAACGAAATAACTTAAGTTACTGTTATAATAAAATATCTCAATTACTAGTAAGATCGTCTTATTATTACCTACACACACAAAAAAAAATGTTGAGAAGGTTCAAAACAGAATAGAAATCCGGTTCGAAACTTAAAAGTGTGCAAAAATACATGTCGCTACAGCGTGACACAAGAAGACACTTGCAATTGGGATTATTATCAGGGTATCATGTACCCATTATCCTGTTGGTGTCTCTAATAAATAAAAATAGTGTAGAGATGTCTAGCGAGGAATTTAGGTTAGAATAGCTCGCGGAAATGTGTACTAGTATACCTGTAATATTGCGCAAAAAGATATAGGAAAAGTTCCATCTTTTGGGCGCATTGTTTCCACCGTGCCGAGGTCACCGCGTGACGTCACGGCCGTCTGCCAGGACCAGATTGGAGAGGGTGTCGACACCGGCTCCCGGCCGCGTGGGAGGGAGAGAGAGAGCGAGGGTCCGGTCACTCCGCACTTGTTGCACCGATAGGGTGACACCCAAATGAAGGCTCGTGCGCTTGTCCAAGTTCAAACAGTTCCAGCCGGGTCCTTCGAGTCTCGCAAAACACGGGCGCACAGTTGTCACCAAATGTTGGACTCGAGCAAAATAGAGACGGGACGCCTTTGAGATGTGGCGTCGCGTATACCGTGTGCTGTTTTCTCTTACCGAAACTATTTTGAAATGATTGATCGTGCGCAAATTTATCGATCGCACATTTATTTCGCGCATGTATATATGCGGCTCTAGAGCCTTTTACTTTATAATTTGTACAAAGTTGACGAACAATACACAATAGAAATAATATATATTTATATATACATAATCAAGAACAATATAAATGTAGAATAATAAGGAGACGATAAAACAATAACAGCAATTCGATGAAATTATAAATACAAATAATAATTTTATATAATAGGTGATTCAATATAATAAATTATATAAGAATAAATAAAACAATAAATATTAATTCAATATAGAATAAAAATACAACTTTTTATGTTCTTTTTATGACGTACAGTGGCGTAGTGGGGGGAAGTTTGCGCGTGTACCATTCCACCAACGAGACCCAAAATTTGTCTTCCGCGCATATTCCCCCACTACGCCAAAGAATTTCAGGAAGTTGCCGGGAACTGTACCGTGTACTGTATCGCGCTAAATGAGAGAATAACGCGACTCTACTCCGGACCCCTCCCCTCACGCAGCCCAGCGCAGCATCCTGCCCGCCGCGCGGTCCGCGGAGTTTTCCAAATCCTCCCGAAATGAACGGGCGATGCTTGATTTTGTTTCTAGACTCGCGCGGAGCGGTATCGATCCGCGCGGTCGGCCGGCCCCGACTGGTACAGGCGACTTGTATTCAAATTCTTTGTTTCGCGAACACGCGATAGCCGGCGACGGCTGGAAATAGATTTTTCGGTCGTCTAATCACGCTGATTGATATCGGCCGACCTCGCCGTATCGCGAAATCGTTTCGGGGCTGTTTGCCCCCCGTTGGCGGCGGACTGACCCAGAAAACGCCCCGCCCGTTTGCGCTTTGCGATTTTCTCTAGGAATGTGGATTTAAAAAATAATGGGCATGACGACATTATGTAAGAATAAGTGATATCATTTATACGCATTGAGATAAATAAGATTTTCGATAAAATAAAAGTATACAATTCTGCATTCGACCATTTTGATTGGAACACCGGCAATAATAAACTAATAGATTTTTCGGTCGCAAAAGGCCTACAAAGTTGAGCAATTTTCTTCATTTTTAAAACATCGTGGTTATCCGTATTTAGAATACACCTAACCCGATTAACTCATTTTAAAATGATACATTTCCATACAAGAATGCGCTAAAAACGAAAGAGAAAATATGATTAAAAATGGTGAAATTTGCCAACTCTGCCGGACGATCGCCCCCGAGTGTCGGCGATTTTAGATTAGCGGGTTGGGCACTCGCACGAACACCCGAGATCAATTGAATGCAGCAGCAGCCAACCACAAAAAACTCAAACTGAGATAAAAGCACTTAAGCCTAAAAATGGAATAATCAAATCTACACAAAACCTAGAATGTTCTTTGCTTCAAAAAATTATAAGTAACTATAAACTGGATTTAAGTGTAGATTGTTGATGGTTGCTTATCTAAAATATATAACTAAATGACAGTTTTGTTTAAAATGTTTTCGCGATCGCTAAATATTTCGGAAGGCGATTACTGCGAATTTTTGGGCGCATGGGTGACCCCAAATGTGGGTGAGAATGCATTGCCACCGAAATCAAGCCGCGTGCAAGATTTCAGCTCGATTGGATGACGGGAATTGTGTTCATTTTCGCTTCTAAAATTTTTCCACAATATCGATTTTAGAATATATTAGTCACAGTTAGGGATCTTGCTCTTGTACGCCCTGTATTTACTACTTTTAATGTTCAATTTTAAATCCATTTAAGCTTGTAACTTTATTGTCGTGGTAAAAAAATCTTAGGGCGACACGGCGTGACCGCGCGCGGGAATGTGCTGGGGGGGGAGGTAGCGTGACAGCGGCCGAGAAAGCGCGTCACGGCCGCAAATAGCGCCGGTTACGTCACAGGGGCGCGCGCTACTCTAGCGGGACTCGATCATGTTATAGCCCTTTGACAATAACCGTGGATGATGAAAAAAATGTATTACTAGCCGAAGGGGCGGCAAAACCGCGCAGCTTCGCTCGTGCGTCGCTCCGACATTTGGCAAAGAGTCGTATCCCGGATGGCAGCGCAATAATCATTCATCGCTTCGACGAAATCGGTTTGATTAAAAAAGAAATCCACTGAGGTGGCGCGAAGCGCGCGCGCCGCCCCTTCCACGCCTCCCACCGGCGTTTCTAGCGTAATTTAATTGAAGATTTGAATCGACGACCCAGCAAAATGCGAATTTTATCATCGCGAGTTTCTGGTCAATAAAAAATGACGGCTCGCGTTAAAGATGACGTATCTTTAAGTTTAAAAAATGACTCACGTTTTGTTTTGCTGCGACCGATTCCTGAAAAAATAAAACCTTGACACGAACCGCGAGTCATTTACCCATTTGTTTCGTTGTAAACATTACTCGGGCGCGAAAATTTTATCACGCGACGGCAGTTTTCACACCGCGGAGTCATTTGATAAAAATCTGTTTTCGACTTTATCACCGTCTGGCCGTTTTGCCGACCCAGAACAGGCATCCGTAATCTTCGGACATCTCTTTAGTTGTCGGTTGTTGCGGCTGGTTCGTTTCGCGCATCCTCGCGCTCAAATAGTGGCGCTTCGAGAAGTGGTGCGCTGTTTATTTTATGTTTACCAAAGAAGTATAACTTGTAACGTGCGTATGTAAGTACGCGAATCCCATCTATATATATATTTTTTAACTATTTTATGAAAATATTTATTGTGTGGCAACCCTACTCCTGTTTGGTCGGTAGTCAAGCATTTATTTCCTTATCAATACTTCACCGAGGTGAGGTCACCCGTCCCCGCTTTCAATTTCGCACACAGCGGAGGGGGCATCGAGCGTTCATCCCACACAAAAGACATCACTTGTATACATTTTTGGTTATTGTATGAAATAAAAATTATCGACAATACTTAGAGCACCGTGCCATTTCTCCGCGATTTGAGTTGAAATATTTTTAAACTACTCTGAGAGATTGAAAATATTTGGAATAGGCCTTGAGAGATGCTTTCTCATTATTGCCTCGGCGTTAACGTCTCGTTTCATCGAATAGATTCGACACATTAGGTGGCCCACGTCGCCTAAATTGGCCACACGCGCACATATATGGCAGCATCTAGCGACGCCGCGCCTCTGCTGGAAAATTATGTAACCGGGTTAATGTGCTCCGGCGCATGTTGCGTTCAGAATTATTTTTCCAGACGCAATTTTATAATTTTTTTCATTTTGTCCGCAGTTCTGGGAGATCATCTCCGATGAGCATGGCATCGACAAGACTGGCCACTACCATGGAGACAATGACATGCAACTGGAGAGGATTGACGTCTATTACAATGAGGCTGCCGCAGGTAAACCACCGCTTCACTTTTTATCCGTGGTCTAAATATAAAATGCGACAAACATTCTCATGATGATGAATATTTACCCGTGCCAGCTGTGCACACGTGGGCGGAGCGGTGTTGATCCAATGTCTACTGAATTAATTAATTGACTAATTTGGCGGCCTTGGTGGCCATATTTGGGTGCAGCTTACGTGTTGCCTCTCGCAGCTGTCGTCGCAACTTAATCGTATTAAAGTTTTTGCGTGTTTTGTCCCCAGGAAAGTACGTCCCCAGGGCTGTGCTGGTGGATCTGGAGCCCGGCACCATGGACGCCGTGAGGAGCAGCACCTTCGGCCAGCTTTTCAGACCAGACAACTTTGTCTTCGGACAGAGCGGAGCCGGTAACAACTGGGCCAAGGGTCACTACACAGAGGGCGCCGAGTTGGTCGACTCCGTCCTGGATGTCGTCCGTAAAGAATCAGAGGGCTGCGATTGCCTCCAAGGCTTCCAGCTCGCTCACTCCCTGGGAGGCGGCACCGGCTCCGGAATGGGAACACTCCTCATCAGCAAGATCCGAGAGGAATACCCCGACAGAATCATGAATACCTTCTCCGTAGTACCCTCTCCTAAGGTGTCCGACACCGTAGTGGAACCGTACAACGCAACTCTGTCAGTGCACCAGCTGGTCGAGAACACAGACGAGACCTTCTGCATCGACAATGAGGCCCTGTACGACATCTGCTTCCGCACGCTCAAGCTCTCTTCCCCCACATACGGCGATCTCAACCATCTCGTCTCCGTGAGTACCGTTGCACCATTTGTCGCAAGATGTATTGTAGCTCCATTAATAAAATGTGCGCCATTGACTAAGTGCTTGTTTTCCCGCAGGTAACAATGTCCGGAGTGACCACCTGCCTTAGATTCCCCGGCCAGCTCAACGCCGATCTCAGGAAACTGGCCGTCAACATGGTTCCCTTCCCCCGTCTCCATTTCTTCATGCCAGGCTTCGCTCCACTCACAGCCAGGGGCAGCCAGCAGTACAGGGCGCTCACAGTTCCCGAGCTCACCCAGCAGGTAACACGCAGTCCCCAGTCTCCAGCCACAAATATTTTCCTCTTCCCAGCGCCGTCACAAATATTGACCCCCTATTTTTCCTGCAGATGTTCGACGCCAAGAACATGATGACAGCTTGCGACCCCAGGCACGGACGCTACCTGACGGTGGCCGCCATCTTCAGAGGCATGATGTCCATGAAGGAGGTCGACGAGCAGATGCTGAACGTGCAGAACAAGAACTCGAGCTACTTCGTCGAATGGATCCCCAACAACGTGAAGGTGGCCGTGTGCGACATCGCGCCCCGCGGCCTCAAGATGTCCGCCACCTTCATCGGCAACACCACCGCCATCCAGGAGATCTTCAAGAGGATCTCCGAGCAGTTCACCGCTATGTTCAGGCGCAAGGTACGTGGCTCTCATTTGGATATATTAAGCACAGAGAGACTACTCCCGAAGCCCCGTGCTCCGGGAGCAGTGTTATTTAACGCAGTGCTAGAGCACACACGTGCCGACAGTTGATCCGCCGTGACCGTATGCCACGGTGGGGTAGGTTCGCCATACAATAGCTCTACCTGTACTCGGTGGATGTTTAATTTGCGTATGTGATGTATACTGATTGTGGTATTCCATTGCAGGCTTTCCTCCATTGGTACACCGGAGAGGGCATGGACGAGATGGAGTTCACCGAGGCCGAGAGCAACATGAACGATCTTGTGTCAGAGTATCAGCAATACCAGGTAAGCTCTCTTCCACCTTTCACCCCAGTCAGTTGAGCATCATTGTGTCAAATTTATTAAGGAAACTAAAATGGACAGACTAAAAAATTAATTTGATAACTTTTAGAAATTGTTTCTGTATCGTCTGCTCTTCAAGGAGGACTCACAATCTGTGCTATTCTGAAAATAGCAATATTGGGATGTCAGATCTTTATCCCAACACTTAAAATAAAAATAAACAAGACCTGGGTATATATCGGTATTCGTCCAACTTAAATAAGAAGATTTGTATATTTTCACGTATCTCTCTCAAAGTAAAAACCTTTATTTGCGATGTCCGATTTCTCCGGTCCGGTCTAACAGCTGCCCTCTGCCGCAAACGTAACCTCACAATTCTCATGTTTCGACTTAAGCTACGTGAAATCGGTGGCAATAATGCTGTTTTTAAAGCTTATAAAAAAAACAATTTCATATGCACTTTTAATTTCTTCTCTGTCTGTCCTATTAATCTTGTACTGATGTAAAATTATAGCAAAATCGCCATTGTCACGTTGGACCATTGGTCAGCTTATAATTGTAAATATTTGTCTTTCGCAGGAGGCCACAGCCGATGACGATGCTCAATTTGAAGAGGAGGAGGAAGCTCAGGAAGAGAACTGATGGGCCACCACCTCAACCCGATCCCATCATCACACTGTTCATAATATTGTTTCCTATTTATGTAACATTGCCAACCATGGTTGCTTCTGTGAAGAGATTGTAAAACGCGATAACGCTTCCCGTAACAAGAATTCTTTTTATAATTATTCCCCGCCATCGAGCGTAACGTCGGCCTTATATCTTATTTTCACTCTTGCTCGCACGTTGGACGGAGTGGAATCATCCGAAGGTATTTTTCCACTGATCTCCGGGGTCGTCGCCGCTTCCTCGAGCGTAACTCGATTAATATATTTTGCCACTTGCGGAAACATCCTCTAATTATCGTTCTAAGCGTACATAACATATTTTTGCCCCTTTTTATGTATTTTATCGACTTGGTTTATTTCGGCAAGCGAACTGAAGCGAAACATTTATTTGTCTTCCAACGATTTTGGCTGCGGAATTCTCGACCGAGAGCCGTCGCCAGAATTTTGCATTTATTCCAAGTAATGTGACCACACTACATTCGAGGCGTTTTTTTTTAAATAATATTTTTAAGCGTATCTTTTGTATTACGATTAGGTCCCTCCGCATTCCCATGGAAATGCAATATTTTATCATTGTCTTACAATCTCTTGGTAAAGCATTTCGTATTATTTGTATTTGTTTTTTTACATATATATTTTCTATTCGTCGGTCATCATCAAGAATTTATATGAATGTTTTTCAAAAAAAAAATTTGAAAGATATTTTATATATGTCAAGATAAATAAATGTTTATTCATAAATTTGTTTTTTTTTTTATTTACCCTGTGTGAAGGTTCCACGAATTGATCATGTCGAGAATGTGCAATGAATCGATCATGTCAAGAATTTGAAATTAATTGTGTCAACGTCCAAAATGAATTGATTTTGTCAAGAATTTGAAATGAATCGTGTCAATGTCCAAATGAATTGACTGTGTCAAGAATGTGCAAATCAATTGATTGTGTCAAGAATGTGCAAATCAATTGATTGTGTCAAGAATTTGAAATAATTGATTGTGTCAAGAATTTTAAATTAATAGTGTCATCATCGAGAATGTCATGGGGGAGGATAAATCGTCGTCATTAGTTCCGGCGTGATTAAACAAAGTAGATATTTCTACAAATAACAGCTTGTGAAACGGATGCCCGGTAACTGTACAGCCAGATACAGTAGCCGGCAAACGTCTTGAAATTTTGGGGGAAGTTTGCGCCTGTACCATTCCACCAACGAGACTCAAATTCCGTCTTCTGCGCTTTCCCTCACTATGCCAAAAAATTTCAAGAAGTTTGCCGCCAACTGTACCGAACAGTGACTCAATATCCGGCGGATACTAGATTTTCAATAAAATGCAAACACTTTGTGAAACTAACGCCGGGAAATTAGTTTACCGTTAAAGGAACGCACTTAGAATAACAAAATCACACAATCTTAGAAAACTTGCTTATTGTTTATTTAATCAAGAAATTGGTTAGTATTAAAAAATAATCATATGGCAAATTATAACAAATGAACACAAGTTTCTATGCATTAGAACATAGAATTGAATTTAGACGCAATAAGCGGCTGCGCTCTGTTGACGGCAAGAAGAAGGGATGCTGGAAAGAGGAACTCACCGCTCTCATCCAAATTGTGATCTCATCCGGGCGCCTCCAGTACAAAGTTAAAGGATTTTCATATATGTACTTAAAAAAACACATTCTTAAGTAAATATGTAATAGAAATTAACAATATAAAATGAACAGTATATATAAACAAGCAAACAGTAAGTAATACATGTTTAGAAAACTTTAACAAATTAATAACTGAGTAAAATAAAGATAATTAAATAAACCAAAAAAATGTATATAAAGGATAAATTTATAAGGGAAATTAACAATAATTAGGAGACTTTAAAATAAATAAATATATATAATTCATGGAGAACGACAAATAAATAAAAATTTAGTCCATTAAACTGCAATTGATTCTATTGGCATTACAACGAATGGGGACCCACCACTTTCCCAGGGCCGTTCTATGAGCCGACGGCTCCCATATCGGCCCTACTCTTGCGTCGCCAGGTTGACATTTTTCTTATTTAAAGCCATCCCCGTGCGGCGCCCGTGTATAGGGCGAACGCCGCAAGGTTCTGGCAGCAAAAAACCCATTCGTTGTCCCCTCCACCAAGAACTTTCTTTATTAAATCAAATACAAATACAAGAAAATTAAAAGAAATAGATTTGTGCAGCGGCATAAAAATCAGAAGTAGAAAAACAAAGAAAAATAGAAATAAAATCAGGTTAAATACAAAATCAAAATAAAAAGAAGATAGCAAAATAGTAACATAAAACAGTATAAGCGAGGAAGAAAACAGGTTAAATTCATAAGCAAAAATAGTATCATAAATTATCCAAGAAAAGAAAATTAAGATATAAAAACAGGTTAGAAAAGAAGCAGAGTAGTGATACACAAAGCATACGACAGTGGAGCCGTCACACAAGAAGTTGGAGAGAAGGATCTGGTGGAAGGGACAGTGGATATGTGGGTTTTTTGGATTTAAACGACACTCCCAACAGGGAGGGACGCATAATTGGCATTACAATGAAAAGTGATACATTTGTTACATTTTTCTGAAATAGAATATCCCTTTTAAAATGCGATTGTTTTGTTAAACAATCATATTAGGCCACGCTTATTGAATGCTAACAGTATTGTATGAATTAGGAAAGCAAAAAGCTTTAAACCATGTTATCTCTGAATGCATATCTTGGAAAGAATATTGCGCTTGAACGATAACCGTACTTCTGCCATTTTGTCTCGAGGGTCCTGCCTGTCGCGTGATGACACACGTCTCCATAAAAGTAATGGCATCTTCTGAGATGATGCCATATTACATATTGATTTGGAAAAATCCAAAGATATCTATCTATTCACATTTCATTTGCTTTTAGCTAAAGCAACATATTTTTATATCAAAAAATTACTTATGGGTGTGGTTTTCATATCCTTCAGAGGTGTCGAGGTTATGATCATCATTATCATCGCTCTCGGCTCACAACCCCCGGTGGCAGGGGCGTGCAGTGGAAACTCGCAGCATGACTTTAACATAACCAATTATTTGCAAAAGAAATCGGAATACAACATATATTTCGTAATATTTCTATCACAACTTTTATCATAGTATTTCATATTTTGATATAACATAAAAATCTGAAGCAAATTTTTTTTTTTTTCAAAATATACATTTACAAAAAGTCATGTTCCCAATGCGCGCGCCTGCCTGGTGGGTCTTGGCCTCCTCAAGAGTCTTCCTCCACTCATCTCGGTCTAGTGCCATTTCTCTCCAGTTCAGAAGCTCCAAGGCAGATATGTCTTTGAGGACGGTGTCACTGCATCTTAATTTTGGCCTTAGGTACTTACTGATACCACGGCCAAAACTATCTGGTTGTAGCAATCCTTCCTGAAGTCGTCCATTGGTTGCAAATCTGTCCATCTAGTCAGCGATCTTCCACGTGGAAGGGCTCCCTCGACTCTTCCTAACATCCTTGCTATTAGATGAACCTCTCCATTTTTCCAGTAGTGCATGTGGACCATCATATCTATTAGGGCCCTGTGTTTTGGGGCTGGTGAACCTAAAAAAGTTTGAGAATTAAGTATAAACCAGCAATTATTGACTGAATACAACAAAAATATAAAATCATTCCATAACAAAACCACATAATTTAAAAAAATCAAGTATAACGTAATTAATCAATTAGAAAGACATACAGAAATATTTGATTTTGGATTTGATTTGATTATGTCTTTCTAATTGAATAATTAATTTGGTTTTAAATTTCACAGAACTTTGGTTTGAAAAAATTGCAACTTCACAATAAGAATGTATTCTTGAATATAATCAAGTATAACGTCTTTAAATTATTATCGTCATTTTCGCTAATAGCGCTAGGGATATGTAAATTGGGATTGTTCCATTGTTGAACACACATTGCAATGGACCAAAAAAATTTTTGATATATTTAAGTTTTGAAAAAGTATGGGAAAGGTAATTTCTGAAGGCAATATTGACATACGGAAAACTCGAAACCAGCTTATTTTCTGGCTTCTTAGCGTATTTTCTATTTGTCCACTTATGTCAGACACGGATTTACTGTCAACAAACATTTGATCACTCACTCGAACAAGAGAAACTCATCAGTAAATGCTTATCCAGATCTGATGGATATAGCTCAATGTCCTTTCACTTCACTAATGTACTAATTCATCACTTGACAACAATAAGAAAATGAAACCATTCATGCAAGAATCTATAAGTCGCTCCGCATTTTTCCATCTCACTATTAAATCTGCTATGATCTCGTAAAAAGGCTGGTTATCAAATTGGTTACTAGCACTCACATTTAAACTGGGACGAGTACTTCCATAACTTAGTCAGGAAAGTGTTTCCGCACTTGTCTGCATTGTGTTTTTTTTTAATAATTAAAAACAGTGTTTGCAAAGTGTGTCATAAATTAATGGAGCCTACGGCAATCCAAAAATGGCCCTGTGTGGGTGGTACGGTGAGACACCGCCTACACCTTAAATGGTACCATGCACCGACCTCTGCCATGTGAACCACGATAAAACACGGCAGACGTTGATTAATACACATCGTTTTAAAGCCAAATGCTTAAAATTAAGAAAACTGACAACTTTTCAATCCAATAAGGGCTTGGGTCCCAAGTGAAGACAATTTTTGGTGATTTGAGAATCAGCAATTCGGTAGTGAAAAGAAGCTTCCACCTTACCTGGAGAATCTTCTGGTATACATAGAATGCGTCGCATTACTATCGTGTGATATGTGTGGCAAAGCATATAAGAGGGGCACCAGTAAATGGATAATAATACTAGTGATGGTCAAACCCATTATTTTAACCGGTTACACAATAACTGTTATTTGATCTGATTGTATTAATGATTGGAAACTGCAATTCGACCGGCAACCATTGGTTGATCTCTTTCCATTTAAGAAAGGCAATTGAATTAGTATGCACGGTTTACACTTACTATTTCAACTGAAATTTACTATAACAGACAATAATTATATCCTAGTTACAAACATCAATACATTTAGATGCAAAGCTCAAATGGTAGTTATTAATGTCACCGGTTAAAATAACTGTTTTGACCATCTATAAATAATATTTAAAATCTATTTATTACACTGAAGTTTATTATATATGTATTTATATTACTTGCGGTTGCAGGCGATACAATAATTAATCATGTAGTAGGTTGAATTCTGCACCTTGCAGTAGACTGAATGATCAAAAATGGAATTGATGAAAAAAGAATGGTGTGCTCATTTCTGGCCTCGACTGGATGTCATAATACATTGAAAAGTTATGAAGCGTAACCTTTACCTATCTGGGATCTTCACCCTTCCCGTATCTAAGATAGAAACCTGAAGAGACCATGGTGACAAGCTTCTCTTCCATAGGAAAGTAAATGTACATATAAAGAAATAAAATCCCTTGTTTTTTATTATATTATTTGTCTGAGTAAAGCCTTTCATATAAGTAAGTCATTTTGCCTTCATAAAGCAAAATTTTTATTTATCTTTCGAAGGCTTTATCAAACAAGATTACAGCGGAAGATTATAATTTTCACACAATTATAGAGTTGTTACCACATGAATAGTAATGCAGTAACTTTTAATACTTTGGTGATAGTGATAAGAGGTATTTTAACCGGCCATTAGTGGCTAGTCACGTGGTTAGTCAGTTATAAGGCATTTTAATCATTTAATATTTATAAGGCATTTTAATCATTGCAATGTCCGATCATCAAGCACCAAAGTCCCTGCTGAACTCAAGGCCAATAGGGCAAAGGAGCTTAGGAAGGCCAAAACTAAGATGGAGTGACAACGTCCTCAAAGACATCTCTGCCTTAGAGCTTTGAAACTGGAGAGAGCTAGCACTAGACCGAGATGAGTGGAGGAAAATTATTGAGGAGGCCAAGACCCACCAAGGGTTGTAGTGCTAAGAATGATGATGATGATTAATCATTGCAACGGACCAAAGGTTCAAAAAAATTTCTAAAGAATATGGGGTCCATATAGGTAGGTACCTATAGACAAATGTGATTCAAATGTCAAAATTTTTGGCATACCGACGAAAATTGTTTTCGAAAATATCTGAAACAATTCACGTGGTGTATGATTTTCTGAATTAAATTTATAAATAAGTATATTGATAAATTGATACCGGTAGTATTCATAATGATTGAGGATTCGAATTTTTTGACAAGCAAAATCACCGATTCGATACATGATGGACATCTAGCGTGCAATGAACTAAACACTTTAGATGACACAGACGCGCTTTAGTCCAGACATCTATCGGCCGGATGATTAAACACTTTCATTTACTATTTTTTGGTGTAATTTTCTGTCTCCCATAATATAGAAATGTATAAATATATTCCGCCGTATTACCATTATAATAAAACAACAACGTTATAATAACTAAGACATAAAATAGGCGGGATGAACGCGTAAAATTTCAATGAGAAAAATGTCAAGACATCTGTCAAACGTAATAATTGAAGAGCGTCACAAAAGCGGTCAGCGGTCGGGGCTCGATTGTTAATTAATTGTTACGTTACATTGCTGTCTTCAGGATAGCCATTATTATCGTTGAACTTTCAGATAAACAACTTCACAAAATATCACAGCCGATAAGCATATAATTAATAAACAGAGTAAAATTAAAAATAAAAATATTTTTTAAATGCGTTTTTTTGAGAAGTGAACGTTTTATTGACAACGAATTTGTAGGTAGGTGGTACCTACTTATATAAAAAAACTTTTTCTTAAATAATTAATACAATTATCACGTTGCGGTTATTATTTTTAATTAAATTTATAGTTAGGTACTTTCATTCCATCGACCCACGAATATTCCCAACAGGCATATGTACATTAAAAAGTTTAGATAGATTGTTGAGCATAATGTTTTCAAAAATGTCAAAATTCACGTTCCATCTCCTATATTGCAGCAGCCATGTTTTTTTTTAATTATATTTTATATGCGTGGCAAGAAAATTCATTGTTAATAATGTAAAAATATTTTTAAATTTATACCTTATACTCAAAAAAATTAATTAATCATTAAAATTGATCATATACTATTTTTAATGTACCTTCCTATAAATCCAAACCTGATATTTGGACCGTTCTTTAGTAGGGATATATGTCAGTGGCGTGCAGTCAATATGGACTTAGGTTTATTCCCCTACCTGTCATTTATAGAGGGTGTACCAGAGCTAGTAGCAGAAACTTGGCTGGTAGATTCTTGACTATGTTATGAGTCTAAAATGTTCAAGCGACCATGACCTAATGTCAATAGTTATGGAGATATGCAATATCAAAGTTTGCATTTTTTTTTTCAATTATTTCAACTTATTTTTTGCAAAAAGTTGTTCTATCATAAAGGAAACTTATATCGCTTATGAAAAAATCATTTGCTTCAATACCTACAACTTAAATAAAATGATAAAAATCATGTAAAAAAAAAAAAAATTCAATTTTTGCGAGCTTTTTTTCATTTTATCCTACTTGTATTAAAGAGAATGAATTTTTCATAATCGATATATGTTACTGTAATGATAGTTCTAAGGTTTTGCAAAAAATAATTCAGAAATATTGAAAAAAATGCAAACTTTGATATTAAATATCTCCATAACTGAACTGAACATGAACATTCTAGACTCCTAACATAGGCAGGAACCTACCGGCCAAGTTTCTGCGGCTGGCTCTGGTACACCCTGTATATTAATAATATTATAAATATTAGTTTTAAATGTTCAAATCCTTCATGTGATAACTGAAGATTTTTTAAGCTCGTATTGTAAAAGCGAAATAAAAATATGTTTATATTATCACGGGACGTGGCTGCGGGAAGCAAATGAAACTCTAAACAAATTAAAAAAATTATTTATCACGGAAAAGTCGCTGTACACAAATTAAATAGGAACACCGCTCCTAAATGTGTAGTTACTAAGTTTTTCTATAATATTCCACACACTTATTACTACGCCGTTTCTCAATTCGCACTATCTCACGCTGTTTTTATTGCTTCGATCACTTTCTAGATAATTTCTTTCCTCTCACCAACTCCTACAATTTCTAGTAATGCACAGATTTTTTGCTTGCACGCAATGCACGCCCCTGGTGGATGTACCAAAGGCGCTAAGTCTGTGAGTCTGCCCCCAGGTCGGTTTATCATTTGTGTTCGTACATTCCGTATTCGACTTGGTTCACTTGGCAGGAAACAGAACAAACAATTCCGTTTTACAAGAAACAAATGTCGAGCATCAATACCAATGCGCATACAGAAATACTGGGAAAGACTGGGTCTTAACATGAACGTGAGTAAAACAAAGTTCATGGTGTTTAGTAGGCAAGATCACACGGGAGCACGCCTCACATTGAATGGGGCTGGTATAGAGAGAGTGACAAAGTTTAAATACCTTGGAAGTATCCTAGCGGAAGACCTCGACCCAGAAACCGAAGTCAAATGCAGAATTGAAGCATCGCGAGCTGCTTTTAACAAAATGAGACAGATATTCTGCGATGACAATCTTAACCTGAAACTTCGACAGCGACTGGTCAAATGTTATATATGGTCAGTCCTGCTGTACGGAGTGGAATCGTGGACCCTCAAAGTGAGTAGTATGAACCGGCTGGAGGCGTTCGAAATGTGGATACATCGGAGAATGCTCCGGATACCCTGGACGGATATGGTCAGCAATACAAGAGTTCTTCAAAGAGCTAGAGTGAATAGAGAGTTGCTGACAAATATCAAAATCCGAAAGGTATCGTATTTGGGTCATGTGCTCAGAGGAGAAAAATATGAATTGCTCCACCTGATTCTTATGGGCAAGATAGAGGGTCGTAGAAGTGTTGGAAGGAGACAAATTTCCTGGCTCCGCAATATACGCGACTGGACGGGCATAAGAAGTGTTGGAGAGCTGTTTCGTGCTGCCCAGGACAGGGACGCTTTCTCTCGGGTGATAGTCAACGTTGGGGGGACCTGACATGACACCAAAAGAAGAAGAAGATACAGAAATACTTATTTTTCATAGCGTTACAATTGTTGTATGAAATAAATATCTAAAAACGAACACTCTTTCATTCCACTATCTGAAGATCCTCCCTTAATTTGTATAATTTCATAAATATTCAGAATATTTTGAGTAGGTACATTTTTTCAAAAACCGGGTTTTTTATTTGGACCTTTTTACCCTTTCGAATTCACGTAAATCTGAAACTTGCGATGATTCCATTGATAAGGAGTTTTTGCAAAAGTGTCAAGGCTATAGAGGTGAGTAGCGGTCTAGACGCGTGTACATCCGTATTCTGAAAATAACAATGTCTGGATCTTTAAGATCTTTATCCCAACACTTAATAGACGATAATAAAAATTAAAAATGTCCAGAGCGGATTTTGTAATTCTACGGCTCAAATACATTGTATTAAAAGATGATATAAGAAAGATTGTTTCTTTCAATCGTATTAATTTCTTCATCCACAGCGTCCAGATGAAATATCATGGCTAAACTTGTCATGACCACGTTCGGCGTTACCGCGTATTCAAATCTTCCCATCTTGACATTTGACAGATAACAATTTGCATCTTTCTTCCTCCCTCATAGAAACAAACACCGACGTAAAGCTATGTCTCGTTTATTTTTAATTTTTATTATCGTCTATTAAGTGTTGGGATAAAGATCTTAAAGATCCAGACGTATCTGTCAAAAAATGTCAAGGTGGGAAGATTTGAATACGCAGTAACGCCGAACGCGGTCATTCCAAGTTTAGCCACGGTATTTCACCTGGACGCTGTGGATGAAGTAATTAATACGAAACAATCTTTCTTATATCATCTTTTAATACAGTGTATTTGAGCCGTAGAATTACATAATCCGCTCTGGACATTTTTAATTTTTATTATCGTCTATTAAGTGTTGGGATAAAGATCTTAAAGATCCAGACATTGTTATTTTCAGAATAGGAATAGATATCGAAAAAAGAATATATATTTTTTCAAGAACGCAATACTGGATTTTATCTCCAGAGGGAACATAATTAATCAAGATTTATCATTGATATCTTATTTGATAGATCTGGTAGTCAATCGTGGGTGCAAGTTACATTGTGTAAAGCACGAAATGTCGTAAGCCCTACAAACACCAAATAAAACTTCCATACCTACATTCCTACATAAATATAAATATTCATTAAACTAAAAAACCTACGGATATAATCTTTTTGTAAAAAATAGTATTTCGTTCGATTGTTTTTTTTTAAATACTTGATTTCTAAAACTGGTTTGAAATAAGCCCCTCCCCCCGAATAGAACGTACGTAGTTTTTTCTTATTAATTCCAGAAGACATGTTTCGCTGTTTACTGACACCATAACTATTTAAAAATTATTGATTCTGTACCGTTTTAATCGTGCCAAATAAAATAAATTAAAGAATTACGCAGCTCGGTATGTGTCCCCCCCTCACGTAGCCCAGCGCAGCATTCTACCTACCTCCCCTGATCAGATCACGCGGTTAATGAACGCTCCCGTTTCGTCGTAATCGTAGAATAACGACGCATGTGATTTTTCTCAAGTTTGCAGGAGAGCAGTTTGAAGTTTTATTTACATAAAGATACTTTATGTCATAGCTCGATAACTACAAAAGATTTTCCTTTGAAACTTGGGTTGGTTATTCAAAGTTGATACCTTTCAAACCTCGAATATAGTCAGCGCAGTACAACGACGTTTTTACACGTGCTGCATTGCTCTACGTTCGTCGTATAACGACGGTAAAATTAATGTGAAAAATACACTTTTTATACGCCATTTGGTTGGTTTTTTTTCTCCCCCTTTTTAACGATCCAAAAAAGTCAATATGGAATTTTTTGCACATCCGTCATTGTTCTACGATCATGACGATTTGTTTGAACCCTGGCCGCGGGAGCTGAGCCCCCACTGGACCTGACCTGCCAGCGCTGAGATTATTTTTGACCACAATTATTGACCACTTTTGCAAAATGATCTGCGCAGATTTGTCGATCGTCTATTCTGTGCCGTTTTAATCGTGCCAAATAAAATAATTTAAACAATTACGTAGCGCGATCTGACCCCCCCCCCTCACGTAGTCCATTTACGTGAACCCCGCTCGGAGCAGCCGAGCGCGGTGACGGCACGCCGCTGCTCGTCTGGCGCGGCGGCTAATAATATCCGAAGCGGCCGACCGAAATATCCAAGCTTCGCCCCCGCGGTTTCGCGCGAGTAGTAAACAAGCCCCGCACAGAGTCGGAGCTCTGCCTGCCCAGGAAGAGAGTCATAACTGAAGGCAGATTTCAGTTAGCGATGCGCTATTTCGAGTTATCGTAACTCGGATAATTCGATTGTTGAAATCATTCGAATAACTCGAGATATGTCATCAACGAATAACTAGCAACGAGTACTATTTTAACAACTACTTATTACTAAATAGTAGTGATGCAACGAATACTACTTTCACGAATACGAATACGAATATCAAACCTACTATTCGGCGAATACGAATACGAATATAAATAATTCAACAAGGTAATAAATAATACACCGCTGTTCTTTTTTACTAAGAGATTTAATAATTAAAATTTACCACTGGCAAATTTTTGTTCAAAAAGCACAACATTCCATTTATCCGTTTGTACATTCCCAGCGGTCGAAAATAATCTTTCCGAGGCGAAAGTAGGCGGCTTTAATTTAAAATACTTCTGAGACAGTATTTTTGCCGTGTAATTAGATTTAATTTGAAATCATTTTATAAGAGTTAACACTTTTACACACAACGGAAATAAAATGGAACGAACAATACGTATTACAAAACAAAAACTACATGAAATGAGCACCTAACCTTATTAATAACCCGACGAAACTAGATGAAAGAACTCATGTTATGCCATGAAACAAGTGACATTTGACGACTTAAGAACTCAACAAATCCATTCATTCAATGTTATAGATAAATGTCCCTTTTTCCCGCTTACGAGAAGTCATATTATTAAATTTTTTTGAAATTATTTTATAAGAGTTAACACACAGTTTATAGGAAATAAAATCGAACGAACAATGGTGTTACAAAACAAAAAGTACTTGAAATAAGCACCTAACCATAAGGTTATTAATAATAATAACCCAATGAAACTAGATGAAAGAACTCATGCTGTGAAACAAGTAACAATTGACAACTGCAGAACTCAACAAATCCATTCATTCAATGTTAGGGGAATCCCCGATAATAGGTGCGTTCGGATACGCGGTGTACAGCCAAACCTTAATTTGCGTTGCGTTCAGTTATAAATAGTTTGTTTTTTTAATATTCGTGATGATATTCGGCGAATACAAATATTCCTTAAATATCTATCGTATTCGTTGCATCACTAAAATATTTCGACTGATATTTTTGGGAAGTCGATGTAGATAAATGAAGACATTTTCAGAAACTGAAACAACTCCCCTCGCCATGGAATAGAAAATTTTCGAAGCTGGAACCTCCTTCTTCTTTTTTTGGTGTCATGTCAGGTCCCCCCAACGTTGACTATCACCCGAGAGAAAGCGTCCCTGTCCTGGGCAGCACAAAACAGCTCTCCAACACTTCTTATGCCCGTCCAGTCGCGTATATTGCGGAGCCAGGAAATTTGTCTCCTTCCAACACCTCTACGACCCTCTATCTTGCCCATAAGAATCAGGTGGAGCAATTCGTATTTTTCTCCTCTGAGCACATGACCCAAATACGATACCTTTCGGATTTTGATATTTGTCAGCAACTCTCTATTCACTCTAGCTCTTTGAAGAACTCTTGTGTTGCTGACCATATCCGTCCAGGGTATCCGGAGCATTCTCCGATGTATCCACATTTCGAACGCCTCCAG
The DNA here is from genome assembly GCA_016648135.1 of Agrypnia vestita. Lineage (NCBI taxonomy): Eukaryota > Metazoa > Arthropoda > Insecta > Trichoptera > Phryganeidae > Agrypnia > Agrypnia vestita. The sequence goes on from JADDOH010005899.1 coordinate 26,996, forward strand.
CCGGTTCATGCTACTCACTTTGAGGGTCCACGATTCCACTCCGTACAGCAGGACTGACCATATATAACATTTGACCAGTCGCTGTCGAAGTTTCAGGTTAAGATTGTCATCGCAGAATATCTGTCTCATTTTGTTAAAAGCAGCTCGCGATGCTTCAATTCTGCATTTGACTTCGGTTTCTGGGTCGAGGTCTTCCGCTAGGATACTTCCAAGGTATTTAAACTTTGTCACTCTCTCTATACCAGCCCCATTCAATGTGAGGCGTGCTCCCGTGTGATCTTGCCTACTAAACACCATGAACTTTGTTTTACTCACGTTCATGTTAAGACCCAGTCTCACACCAGCCTCATTAATTCTGTTTACGAGTGTTTGTAAGTCTTCCATACTATCTGCCAGAATGACTGTATCATCCGCATACCTGATATTATTGACGTGTACACCATTAACCTTGACCCCCACTTTCTATGTCATGCAAAGCCTCCTTGAATACTAGATCGGAGTATAAATTGAATAACATAGGTGACAATATATACCCTTGTCGAACTCCACGTATGTCTTTCTAATTGATAAATAAATTTGGTTTTGCATTATTTCGTGTTCAAAATTACTAAGATTGACATGATCGCTCAGTTCAATTAGGAGTTACACACTACGCGTTATGGTGTGCTTATTCATTACATCTGTTCTGCATTTAGGGATTTTTTATTTGTATACATTTATTTATTTATTAATTTAGTTATTTGCATTTACCTTTATCATGGCGTTGTATTTTAGTTAAATTACTCAAAGTTATGGATAGTAACAACAATTCAGTGTCTGAAAAGTGACGCAAACAAAGTATCCCTCCGACACCTGCGGTGGTGTGCGTAGATGTGTGTAAGTGTGCGTGTGCGATATTTTATATGAACCCCCGGTGTTACTAACAACAAGTGCAATAAATTTGACACGTCTAAGTTGAAAATGGCGTCTAGGTGTACACCGACCAGCCGCTACCTTCCTCGGAGTATTTATGAGTTTGTGTTTGTTAAGCAGACGGATGAGCCTTCACTGCTCAAACATCCTGGTCGTGTTCCACGCAGGCAGGGAGGCCGTATTTTTGGTTCAGGTGCGACGTAAGGCCGTTCCTGTTCGGTCTTTAGACAGGTAACGAAATCGCACCCCTAATTTTAGACTAGACTATGATATCTCAAAAATGGCATTTTGAAACAATTTTTTAATTTTTTTTTTTTATTTACGCCCATTAGGTATAGGCTTTTACATAAAGAATATAATATAAATTTCAAAAAGCACATACATTAAGCAATATCTGTATAGCACCAAAACATGAGAATAAAAAAAAAAATATAAAGTAAAGAGCAGCAATGTGTATAGGCTTTTACATAAAAAATATAACATAAAATTAAAAAGAACAAACATTAGACAATATAAGTTGTAAGTAGAAAAATATAAAAAGTATCAGGAATAGCACCAAAACATGAGTATAGAAATTCAAAATATAAAGTACAGAGCAGCAATCTTCTCTTCTTCTTCATCAGCCTTCGTCTTCCTTATTGTTCCATTCTTCCCTGTTATTGGCTAATTGTAGCCATTTCTTTCCCCCCACAGCGACAATATCATCGGCCCATCTCTTTTGAGGTCTTGCGATGCCTCTTTTATTTTCTCAAGGTCTCCATTTCAGAACTCTGGGAGGCCATATTGTAGTATCCTGTCTTACAACGTGTCCTGCCCATTGCCATTTTAGCTTCGCTATACGATCCATGGTATCCACTACTCTAGTTCTGCGCCTTGTGTAACAGAGCAGCAATGTGTATGAAAAATATATATTACCCACCATTACATGTATATTTAACAGTTGAAGTCAGTAACGAAGCAGTATTGCCTCTTTAAGTGTAAACTTTACTTTCTCCAGACTGTCGTTGAAAATGTCAACCATACAACCATATTCATTACCAGTTCCCAATATTCTGTGTATCACAGAATTTGATTGATAATTAGTATTGCAATTGTGGCAATGGAATGTGACAATTTTTCGAGTTATATGTATGGACGGGATATTATAATCGATATATGCTACAAGGTCAGGGCTGTGATTCAAAGCTTCAATTTTCAGAAAGAAATCAAACAATGCGTGTAATACACCGTTGTATTTTTATCACTGTGCACCAAATTTGTATTTTTAATGTTATATTTTATGAAGTGAAAGTTGAGAAAGAAACTTTATTTTTTATAAAAATGTTCTTAGGTTTTCACGGCCACCCAGAATTTTCAGGTTGTGTTTTCTGGGGTATTATGCTATGTTATTATGACCTTTCATGCCGACATTGTGTTAAGTATTGACTCGATGAGCTGAAACACTGAAAAAGTTCTCACCCTGCTTTCGACACGGTATTGCAAGCCGATAATTAACCACAACACCAACACTCACAACAAAACATAAGCCCAGAATCAAAACAAATGATGGACCCTGCAATGGGATCCAAAACGTCGGCCCAAAAGCAAATAACACGGCATAATACCCCAGAAAATACAAACCTGAATGTACTTTTTAAAGTTTATTTCAGATCATATTCTAAGACTAGATAAACAAATATTTTCAATATTCAATTTTAAGATAATGTCATGTATATTATTATTATACCAATATAAATTTCTAACAAGATAAAATTTCCCCAATAGAGCATTGAAAATAAAAAATAATATATCGATTGAAATAAAAAAACATTATTTTTTCCAAAATAACAGAAATCCATGGATTTTCTGCGACTTCTAAATTAATTTCGGGTGTGATCTATGATAAAATATTTTTGCATGATAGATTTTGTTTAATTTAATCCAAATGAATTGAAAATGTGTGCGTGCGGGCTTACCGCGAGATAACTATTCCGAAAAATTGAATGCTCTTTGTGCTGTACAATATTAATTCCCGTATTATACTAGCGCAACACTTTTGTTAAAAAAATAACCGACGAAAAAAGCACATTACATGAGTAAAAACATTTTTCGCAGAGTAGACAGAATTGGGTTATAATAAAAATTATGAAAATGAAAATTTCAGATTCATTATACTGAATACTTCAACTTTTCATTCAACGTATGGTTGGCTTGGCTATCGAATCAAGTTTGCGCAAACATCATCAGACATATTTTTTTTTTACATATAGAATTTTTTATTGAAAATAAAAATATTACATACATGTTACAGTGAATATTACATTCTTTATATATGTTTAGCTGTCCCCAGAAAAGTAATAGGTACTTGTATTTGGGGACAGGAGTAAATGATACATAAGAACATGAATGAATAAGTATGTATAAATCAATAATGGAACAGTGTAGAGAAATACAAACATCAAAAGATAAATATTAGTGACTCAAGTACACTAATTATCTTCAAATGCAGATTAAAGCAATTTTCGTTTCTTTTAACGTTTAATTAACGTTTTCCAACATCTAGTTTTACCCTTGTCCGCATCTATCTCCTACCGTCTCTTTACCATGAAGTTTTATCACTATAAAATTGTATCCTAAAAATATATTTAGATTATTCCACTAAATTGTGTGGTTGGTTGAAAGAAATTGCTAATTACCAATTAACCCAACATTATTATAAAATGTATACAAAAAGCGAATCAATAAATTAATTATTTGACATCAGAGACATCCGAGTTTTTATAAACAATTTCATTTTAATATCTAGCGCAATATAATAAGGCACTTTTATCATTTACTAAACCACGATCTTCAAAGCGACGAATGCCTTTAAACGCAAATTATACAGAGATAGGCAAAGACACAATTTTAAGATACCGTGTCCTGATTTGAGAGCACTTGTTATGTTTAGTGATCGTCTAGACGTACAAATTTATTTAATAAATAAATTAAGCATTTCTTAATATTATTAATTTAAGGTGACGCATGCAAAGTCTTAAAAAATTTCATTAAAATTCAATAATAATTTCACATTGTGAATTTAGTACTTTTTCATTGATCTGAAGCATCGTTCGAAACCGCTCAAAGATAATCGAAAAGGTGAGGCTAGAAACCTAATCTAATGTAAATTTAATAAGATTTTCTTTGTTCTGATTTGATGTTATGACGGTAAAAGGCTATACTGTATTTTGGAGGCCATGCATATGTTATTTGTATATCCGTAATAAATAAAAATAACGTTACTAGGAAATCATTAATAACATAATCCTCATCAAGTTTTGTCTATTTGTCTAAACATTTTTTATCCCACGCTGAGCGCAAGACGCGTCTTTTCAAAATACGTTTTCTGATATAATCGGTTATCGGGAATAAAGTTTTTTTTTCGTATGTGTTAAAAGGATATTTTGCTTATCATATTATAAACATCATTATTATTTTCATATTATTAAGAACAAAACTATTAGGGAATATATTTTTCCTTAGAAGAATATGAATACTGAAAATTACGAGCAATTTTTTATCAAGGTGAACACAGAAATTTGAAATAAAGTAATATTTATCAATATTCATTCTATGAATAGTTCCTACTCGTATTAATTATAAACTCGTCGTATATTTTATATCAGAGAACTAATTTACGAAAACTAAATAACCTTTTTGTATAAATAATGAGAGTCATTCACGACTTTATGTACCTATTTTTGTGATTTAATTTGCAATTGAAAAAATACGCAAACCGATCTAAGCAGGTAAGACGCAAAGAAAAAGTATCCCGTCGGTATAATGTTATTTTTAATATATTATTTAATTAAGGCTATATAAAATGTTTTTAATATGTTTTTCATATAAAATCTGTTTTTCAATAAATCTAGGCAACAAATAAATAAAAAATATTGGTGTAATAACAACAACGATTGAAAGTTTAAAAAAAAATTAAAGTCCTTTCTACCTGCTCTCTTTATTTGGACATATAAAATTACCTAGATTGCATTAGTGGTAAAACTTTTTTTGGAGTTCTTCTTTTCAAAATATGCTTTCTGAGATGATGGGGTTTTTATTTTTTTTGATTATCGTAATTCATATAATACGACGAGATTGGTAATATGCGTTTCTTAAAGAATAAAATTTAGTAACCAAATTAATTCATCATTTAGAAAGACATACAGAAAAATCTAATTCACGAAAAAATATTTGGCTACTACCGGGATTCGAACTTGGGTCACCTCATTTCCGGGGACGGTGCTCTGACCACTAAGGTATAGAAGCCTTGTAAATTTCCGTGAATATATCGACCTTATATGTAATTCTCATTGATTGATTAATTTTTATTTTTGTCCATAATATTTGAGTTCGAATCCCGGTAGTAGCCAAATATTTTTTCGTGAAATAAATTTTTCTGTATGTCTTTCTAATTGATTAATTAATTTGGTTATTAAAAATATTTCAAAGAACTATGTTCTGAAAAATAACAACTTCACAAACACGAACGTGTTCTTGAATATAATTAAATTTAGAACTCAAAATAAGTGTTTTTAATTCCACATATGCGTTTAAGTTTGGTTTATTTTTGAGACAAAAAAAGTCTATTATCTTACATATTATAGGGTTAAAAAGATTGCATATATTATCACGCAATATATTATATTTATTTAAAAACAAACAAAGGCAATAACTATTGGCAAAATAATGTTACAAATATACTTTTGTATTTATTTCGGAGCTGCAAATGCCAAACTTAAGAGTTTTGGGAATGCAAATAATTTAAAATATTGCACAGAAAGAGTTACTAATACGTTTTTCCATTTTCCATCAAAATACACCTAACTTCATAAACTGTTTTTACGACAAATAGAAAAAAACATTCGCATCTTGTTTACAACATGAATGAGCTGATTTTTAACTTCAAATTATTACGTGATAAAACAGTTAATTTATATCTAAAATGTTAGAATCATCTTAGAAACTATAATAGTGACATTCAGATCTAAAAAAAAGGATTGGTGGTTGGATATATTTTGACTTATTTGTATGAATCTTCAGTTTTGTGTCTTCTGGAGTATTATACCGTATTTTTACGACCTTTCCGGCCGAGTTTTGGATTCCGTTGCAGGGTCCACCATCAGGGTTGATGGTCCCTGCAATGGGATCTGAAACGTTTTTTGAACATAATGTTCTGGTTATTAGTACATCTATAGGATCATAGATTAAGAGTATCTGTTAAGGAAAGGGAGGCCTGTAATGATCGCAGTCACCATACATGTAGATAGGTATCATCATCATCATCATTCTTGGCACTACAACCCATGGTGGGTCTTGGCCTCCTCAAAATTTTTCCTCCAATCATCTCGGTCTAGTGGCAGCTCTCTCCAGTTTCGAAGCTCTAAGGCAGAGATTTGAGGACGTTGTCACTACATCTTAGTTTTGGCCTTCCTAAGCTCTTTCGCCCTATTGGCCTTGAGTTCAGCAGGGACTTTGGTGCTTGATGCTCGGACATTCTCTCCACATGACTTCCGATCTTCCGACCACCGAAGTCTTCCCAGTTTTATAAATTTTGTGACGTTTGGCTCCTTAAATAGAGCATAGAGCTCATTGTTGTAACGTCTGCGCCAAAGTTCATTTTCTAGAATCGGTCCGAAGATACGCCTCGAAATTTTCATTTAAAAAACGTCCAGTGCTCGCTCATTCCTCTTAGTTAGTACCCACGTCTCAGCTGCGTACGTGAGCACTGGCCTAATAATAGGTTTACATAGAAGTAACCTATCCAGCCTCCCACTCTACTAAGACGAATGATAAAAGATCATTATATAGTTAAACCCTACAAGTTGCAACAAGTATCTTCATGAATAACGAACGATGAACATCCCATCAATTTCCATTTCACTGAATAATTTTCTATTAAATAAATTTATTCCAGAACATTTGTCAAGATACGCAATACCGTATCAACCATACTTACATTAATATACAAGATTAATGAAGTAAAGTATCAGAAATCGATCACACTTACTTAAATATACAAAATTAATGAACTAGATTATCAGACATAGATAATTAATCATAGTGTAACTGTGTACGTATGTGTAAGAATAGTAAAATTCCGTTATAAGAATGCTTCAATTTAATAGAGTCCAGAAAAAGCGTATAATACAGATAATACAACAATATATTTATTTACCTACTTGTTTGTAGATGTGATATTACGACCATGCAAACTTAAATGAAAAGTATACGATTTTTTTTGTTTTTATTTTTTTTTGCTATTATAATTATAGTTATGCTAATTTTTATAGCGTCGTTTTTGTGTGAGAGACTCTCCAAGAGCGCTTTACAAATAAAATATCTTGAAGAAAGGGAGCCTTTTCTTAAATGCTTATTAATTTTTGATAAAAATTGGCCGAGTGTCTACCGATAAGCGAGAACTTTATTAACGTGCAAAAATTGTACGGAAGTGATAGAAACAGCGTATTTAGTGCGAATTAAAGAAAAGTGTAATAATATGTGTGTGAAATATTTTAGAAATATTTAGTGCCTAACTGTAAGTTTAAAATTAGTGCTTCAACTAAAATTGTGTCCAGTAACTTTGGTGAATAAATATAACGTAAATTGATTTTTAGTGTTAATTAAATAAATAATAATAACTTTGTTACACACCACTTATATTTATTAAAAATCCAACCAGGTTTCGCTACTACCGTAGCTTCTTCAGGGATCTTAACTATCTCAAAATATTTCACAGTCAAGTTTTTATACATTTTTGCTTCATTAGTCGTACTCACTAATGTCAAATTTTCAAAGGAAGCAAACACTTGGTGGTGATACATTATAATTAAATAAATAATAATAACTTTGTTATACACCACTTATATTTATTAAAAATCCAACCAGGTTTCACTACTACCGTAGCTTCTTCAGGGATCTTAACTGTCTAAACATATTTCACAGTCAACCTGGTTGGATTTTTAATAAATATAAGTGGTGTGTATCAAAGTTATTATTATTTATTTAATTATAATGTATCACCACTAAGTGTTTGCTTCCTTTGAAAATTTGATTTTGAGTGTTTCACTCGTGTCCCACAGCCACGTCCACTAAAATATTTAAATTAAATATTTTTGAACAAAAAGAACGCGAGCTAAGATGTTTTTCTAAAAACTGGTTGAATGTTTCCGAGATCTCTTAAATACGAGTATACAACGCTATAACAAGGCTCTCCGGTTTTTCCTTTGCAAAAAATAATTGAGAAGAACAGTGGGATCAATTGTAAAATTTTTTGTTACGTGATATGAATACAATTCCACGCCTTTGCGGAATTCTTTCTCTGCGATGGTCAAAAGGGATACAATTTTTGTTTCTAGCGATTCGAAATCTGCTTTTGACACCTGTTGTTTGTCCATTGATTTATCTCCCTTATTTTTTTAACAATCTCTTGGAAATTCTCTCCTGAATATGTATAAAATTTACGTTAAAAAATTCTTTAATGTCCAAAACACGCCTAAAGAGTACAATTGTTGCGTTCTCTTATTTTGTATTTCATTTTTATATCAATGAATTCTTAATTTCTAACTAAACACTTTTTGTGAGTAGCATATTTTTTTAAACCCCAAAACTCTTTACTTGTAAGTGATACGTAGTTACCTTACATTATATGGATAAGCACACCAAAAAGGCGTAGTATACAACTTGAATGAACTGAATTTCCATGTACTTAAAGAAACCATTAGAAGCAATGAAAGCATCAGATAGAAGATCGCTTCCATATAAAGAACTAATTTTATAAATTGCACGGTAAATTAAGCAATCTGTCGAATTATGTACTAAAAAGAGAAAAATTATGAAACGATATCATTACTTTAACATTTAACAATATAAAATGTACCTTTTCTCTAGTTTTATTACTAAAGTTAGGCTTGCCTGTTGTTATAAAAATGTTAAATATTATTATAAATGTTATTAGATTGTATCCCTCAAAGCAAGAAATGCCTTCAAAGCCTACTTTTGAATACAAATTATACAGAGATAGACAAGGACACAATCTTAAGGTATTACCGTCCTGATTTGAGAGCACTTGTTATTGATCGTCTAGACGTACAAATTTATTTAATAGATAAATTAAGCATTTCTAAATATTAGCAATTGAAGGTGACGCATGCAATGATTTAAAAAAATCTTATTAAAATTGCATTATCTTTTCACATTGTGAATTTAGTGCTTTTTCATTGATATGAAGCATCGTTAAAAATCGCTCAAAGAAAATCGAAAAGGTGAGGCTAAAAACCTTATCTGCCCTAAATGTAATAAGATTTTCTTTGTTCTGATTTGAATATTACAACGCTAAGAGACCATCGTGTATTTGGAAGCCATGAATATGTTATTTGTTTTTTTTACCCTTTCTCTAGTTTTCTCACTGAAGCCGGGCTTGTCTGTTGTAATAAAAATGTTAAATATTCTCGCATTTTCACCGTTGTTATCATTATTAGCGCCAGCAGTAAGTAATTAAGGTAGGTACTTCTCTCTTGAAATTGCACGATTGATCAGGTGGGACAAAATCTTGTATTTTATACTGTCCCTGAAACATTTGGTCCTTTGTTATCCCATTTATTCCTATCTTCAACTGAACTTGGATAAAAATTATATTTATAAAGGTATAGGTATATTGTACCATGAAATCTTTGGGAAACTGAAAGCACACCCTCCTCCCCCTATGTAGGGAAAAAAAAAGGTTGGAAAGTGAAAATAGAAATATTGATGTAGATTAAATGACTTCTTTATTTCCTACACCCAGTAGATTTTATTTATTGGGAAGTTAATATAGATAAAACTACCTTTTGAAATCCCACCCCCTCGTCAGAAATTATTTTTGATGTATTTGATGCAGCTAACTCGCTTTTACAATTGAAAATCAAGAATTCCGATGAACTATTGAACGATTTAAAGTGAACAGGTCACTTGACTGAACGACTCAATGAACAACGGTTCAGTTTACTTAACTAAAATTCTCTAAACTCCCTTCTCTACCGCCAAGCGGACTAAGCGTTTTGTACCTTGGCTTCATCAGCTTGTACAACACCATACGATGGTGCGTGAGGTATAACATAAAATTCGCAAGAGATATAAAATAATTTAATAAAGCATTTGATGATAAAAATCGTTTATTTATTTTTTTAATACAAATTTGCATGTTGCTGGCTAGGACGAGCGCTGAGAGATAAAAAAAACAGACTCAAATAACAAATTTAAAATGTTGGAACTTTCCCGGTAATGGGAACTTTGATCTCGTCGTACGAATACGAAAAGTCAATATAACGATATGTTTTCGTGGTATCTCAGTGCCATGAAGATTCGTGGAACATTTTTAACTGAAGCTACCAAGAACCATCCTTGGTGGATAAAATAAAAAAATAAACATGTCATTACTGACTCGTGTGTTATTCATGAAACGAAAAATGAGGATGGAAAGGAAAAAAAATGATAGAAAGATCTTTCTGAAACATGTTGGTGTAATTAATCAAATAATATAAGTAGATACATACAAATAATACAATCATTTTTTTTTTAAATAAAGTTCTAATTTCTACCATGAAAGGGGAAACAGGAATACTTGATGAGACGAAATAAATTAGCTCAAATTAAGTTTACTTCTTAGTTCATTGCACAATAAATCGGTTTAAAGACATATTCATAATTATATTATATATATTTGAACATTAACTTATTGCGTTGTAAGGGAAATATCTATACACCCGCTGAAGGCTGTCAAAAAAGACGTTTAATTATATATTTCAGAGAACAGCGCTATCTAGAGTAGCGTAGCGTCTTAAGAGCGTTAAAAAAAGAAGATAATTAAAAAGACAATTTTGTTTTTTGCTTTTTATACCTCATTACTATTTGAGCCATCTGGTACCGTTATTGGCGGATATTATTACACAAAGAATTATAATTTTATTTGTACCTCATGCAATATACCTATCTCATCAATATTCGTAACATCTTGTAGCATTAGTAACGTACATTATATAAAATATATTGATTAATGAATAATACCAATGACATTATTTATGCGGTATAGTAATGGACGCACTTAATTATTTTAATTTCCATTAAATTGATTTTTAAGAAGCATTAATTTAATGTTTTCATTATATTTAATAACAATTTTGAATAGGAAGTCGGACATCCGAAATTAATACCTACGATTTTTTTTTGGGTCACAATCCTAGGATTGGTCTGCATCAAGCAGTCGATCTTTACACTCCTCTCTGTCACCTGCCAGCCTCTTCATTTCTTGCTAGGTGCTGCACTACTATATACGATTATAAATGTCAAAAAGGATGTCGGCCACTGTCTGTTTTACAAGTATATAGATACACGTTATAGATTACTTACTACACAGAATACGTGTCATACAAATAATATTACTATTTTCAAATTACTAAGCTTATAACGCCTGCCTGTGCAAAGTAATATTTATTTCAATCTTAATTTAGTTTCATATAACATATTGCCTAATACATAATTTTACAATCGATTTAACATTAAAAATATATATCAGTATGCAAAAAAATGTTTTACAAAGTTTTTCATAACGAACTTTTAACGTTGTAATTATTTTAATGTTTTTGACTGTATTTTGTTTTTTATTTTGACTATGTTTTGTATCATATTTCGTAAGTAGTCGAAGATTTTGAGTTTTTTGGAAATTAAACGGGCGCGGGGCATTTTTATATAGGAAAACATCGTTTAATGTAAAAATTAGAGTAAGAGAGCACTAGCGTTGTTTAAAATTAGTGGGTTCTCAGAATTTGTAAATCATTTAATTAAAGAAGACCACACGTTCAATAATAGTTCAGGAATTAGTATTATTCATAAAAACGGAAAAGGTAATAGATTTGATAATTTAGAGGCATTAGAGATAAGAATAGCCATTAATATGAATCATAAAATCATTAATAATCAAGTAAATTTATCTTTTAGTCCACTTTTAAATATGTTCCCTCTTAATAGTAATATTTCCCGCGAAGTCCTACCCCCTACCCCCACCATTGACACTCCGTCCTTTCACCTTTCACACCAGTATATAAGCACATAATTTTTTAATGTTTAGGCAGTTAATATTCTCTCTGAAGAAGCTACTGTCGCAGCGAAACCTGGTTGGATTTGAAAATAAATATAAGTGGTGTTTAACTAAGTTAGTTTTATTTATTTAATTAAATGTTTTATTGAAGTTAATAAAATATATGGACTGTAACAATGCATATGAAATAATAATGAAATATTCAGTAATAGATAAATTGTGGGATATAAAAGCAAGGAAAATATCCAAAAAATTAAAATATTGTTTTAAATGCTGATACCGTAGATTACTAATTTAAAATGCACTGAATTTAAGATTTTAAGTATCTATCCCCTCCGAAATCATGTTTCCTATAAATGTATAGCCATGTTTCCTATAAAATTTCAAATTTAGTGCATTATAAATGAATGCATTAAATTTTTTTTTAGTATTGCTGTCTTTGCTTCTATACCCCATAATTTTTCTATGTGATTAAGATCTTAGATAATTGCAAACTGTTTATATAAGTTAATTTAAATAAGATATCGAATTAAAAAGAAACTATAATAGCAAAACTTTTTGTAAAATCCTTTCCATCAAATTAAATACTAGTGTAGGACTAAACGATGTTAGTGTAAAGCGCCCTAGAGGTGATTTTTTTAACAAAAATGGCGCTATAGAAATAATCCATTATTATTATTATTAAAACTACCATCCAGACATATTCAAAAAATACAGGTACCATTGGGTTGGGTAAAGCCCGTAACTTTATATTAGGTTACAGTGGCGTAATTGGTGAACCAGTCAACCAGCATTAGTTCTATGTTCAAGTCGAGGATATAATTGTGAGCGGCTTATTATTTTTCTGTTTTATAATAACTGGTATAATTCAATTTATATTTATAAAAAATTGGAGATAATTAGAATAATTAAATTTAGTTCAATTAAAATAAATTTGTGTAAAATAATAAACTTCATATAAACCACAAAGATTATTTTTAAAAATCTACCAGTTTCGACACCATATAATATATTTGCCAGGACGGACGCAAGCATAAATTAAATTTGAAAGGAGTCAAGTGTTGGTGGTGGTGGGCTCATTTGCGGTGGTAGAGAGAGGTGGAGTTTGACAGTGAGACGTTGAAATGGGGAATGTATTGAATAATGTAATGTTCGATAAATTTAACTGGTGTAGGTAGTAACATATGTAGGCGTATAAGATTTGTTGATGAAGGTCTCTTTTAATTTTTTACATTTCTAAATTATCTAACCTAAGGCCTATATTTATTTGTATTATTTCAATACCGTTTTCTTTTTTAAAAGTGTGGTCTGTTATCCAATAGATTTTTAACAAAATAACAGAAACTATTATTATTATAGTGTTGTCACGGTACGTGGCTTTGGGGGGCAAATGAAAAAATAGTTTAATTTATTACCAAAGAAAGTCCTGGATACGAGTTAAATTGTAGTACGTACCGTTTTTAATTTTACAGTCGCTGAATGTCTTCCGAATTTATTAATGAATTGTTTCTTAATTCGCACTTATAAACGCCGTCTTTGTTGATTAGATCACTTTTGATAAACTTCGTTCAATGTTCGCTCGTAATAACTATTCGCCTTGGTATCCTTCATTTACTTGCGCTGGTTACTTACTGATATCGCGTGTTGTAGTATCACAAATCACTGATCACACTGGTTCGCTCGGTAGTATCACGGAGATGTCACATTGTCAACGTCACAAACTGAATTGCCCGTGCCCGCGACGCGTGACTCCATATACCGAAAATTCCCTCGTTAGGTTTAATCCAGAGTTAACGAGAAACATGTGGAATCTTCCATATTATTCTCCATAATCGGTTACTATGAAAAAGAAAGGCGTAGAATATCGTAGAATTCTCTAGAGAGATGCCTGCGTAACAGTCTACAGTTTCGGTTTCTGAGCGCCATCGCGCGACATCGTTATTTATTTACAGCACTCAGTCGGTACCCAGTATCGCTAAAGTTTTTTTTATATAAGATGAAGGTACATTACGATATTGGAAGCGTTCTGGATACCTGCCATCATTTTGCATTCGAACCGAAAATCCTTGGAAAGCCTAAGAGTCACCATGCGCGTCTTATCAAGGAAGCACCAGAAATCTACAAGCATCCGATAAACATTAATAGAGATGATGGTCTCAAATTAAAAACATCTTGGTATCCGGCGCTTCAAAGTCATTCTCGTCGCAGACTCCGCAGAGATAGACAACAGATGAATCATACATACAACGCAATACAACACATTATGACTTCGGCACGGTATTGCAAGCCGATACTTAACCACAACACCAACATTCAAGACAACACATCAGCCCTGATGATGGACCCTGCAATGGGATCCGAAACGTCCGCCCGAAAGGTCGTAATAACACGGCATAATACCCCAGTAAACACAAACTTGAAGATTCTGAGTGGCCGTGAAAACCTAAGAACATTCTTAACATTAAATATAATAATTTCGTTGTTTATTCGTCCGTCTGTCTATAGTATATCTATAATTTCGATCGAATTAACGGCTAAAAAAACAAATTAAATGGCCGGAATTGGGGTTTGAACCCCAGGCCGTCAAAAAAAATATTTGAATATAAACTATGGCTTAGCAATTTCCCGTCATTTTCGACGGGATATAGCTAGTCACAATATAAAATTATCATACCTAATGGTATATTAATTATGTGGCGTCAACTTTAGCTAAACAATGTGTATAATTATAAAGCCACTACCCCGCTCCGAGGGGTGGAAGTCAAGGGCGGCCCGCCGATGACTGACTTCTCAAAATGGTGTGTTTGCGCAAACACTTCGCCATTAAATTCAACTTGTAATCATATTTACATATTACCTATTTATTTTCTCGATCGGGGTAAGTTCTCGCAAGTTCCAGTTAGTTTAGGCCCCAGTTCCAGTTCGCTACTTGTAGTTGGAATTAAACTCGGAAGGAACATAACGTGTCAAATACAAAGTAGAGTTATTGAAGTCATGTTCGGCGAGATAACGAATAATTAATGATCCCCGTGTGTTGGAATTACTAAATCTCCCCCAAAATTGAATTTACATCAACATTCAATTTACTGTTGGGAAATTTACGTATCGCAATTTCGACGCGGGAAAATAATATATGGAATAATAAATTTGCTACGAGACTTAAGAATATTAAAACGGAGCTTAAACTTTGGCGCTTTCGCCGGCAGAGGCGGCGGGGAGGCGAAATCAACAGGTACATTCTTTAAAGGGCTCAATGTAGGTAAATAAAATTAGCAGCTAATTGCACCCTTGAAATAATTAGCTCCTTCACCCTTCGATTCGGCTTCTATCCAGGAGACACTGATTAGGACAATCCTAATTATCCGCCGGGTGAATGATGAAAAATGAACCTTTTTTGTAAAGTCGATATTAATTTCTTCTTAGATTAATATCATAAGGTGGTTCCGAAAATAATTCAATTTATTTCAAAAGTAGCATTTTAATATTATATAATTTTAACGTTGTTTAGTAGCAAATTTTTCTTCATTTGGGTTTGTTTGACAGTCATGATATCATATTTATATTTATGTGATTTTTATTAATTTTAAAAAAGTAAAAAAAAAAAACAAATGTGCTTTAAGTGATGATTATTCATTTTTCATGAAATTTATTTATGTCAAATATAATATATTTGGCATAAATAAATTTCATGAGTTTTAATTATCATTTGATGGCACTGAAAACGAAGAATTACATTTATAATATTGAAAGCGCATAAAGAACGGTACAGGTTTGAGTAATAAAAAATAACTAATGAATCATTACCGCATTATTTTTTATACAAAGTGGAAGAACACAACTTGAGCATACTTACAATCAAAATTTAAACAACAGACATAAGATAAGAGATAAAAAAAATAACCCGTAAACAACAAGTTTTTTTTATACTCCCTTTATCATTGAATCAGGTTTCATGTCTATATACGCGTCGGGCTAATTACTCATTTGTCTCGATTCCAATTTGAAAAAACATTGAAATTTCGAAAAATCCAAAATTTTTAGATCATTTTTAACGTCGCCACGAGTCTGCTTGCAAATTTTCAGCTCTATTGGATCACGGGGAAAGGGTTAAAAATCGATCCAAAATTTTTTCGTCAGACAAGCAAGCAGATGCTATGAGTTAAAAGAAAGGGAGTTAAAAGGCAGAGGATATCATCTTCATTTGAAAATAACAGATTGATAGATTTTATGGATGAAAAATCTTACAAGATATAAAAAGAAATAACAGAGAAGTAGCAGAACGTATTTTAAAATATTATTTGAGTGCTATGACAATTTTTGTCTTTAAGTATAAATAATGTTTTATTCCAATTAAAAAATTATTTAGTATCAGATAGCTGTTATTTTGATTAATTAAGTTAGTTTATATTAATGTGTGCCGTATGTCACGTCCTGGCAATACTATTAACTGAAAGACGACCGGCGGCCCGGCTCGCGGCCAAAACGAACCAACCACTCCGTTGCCCGCCTTGATCTAGTCAACTGCGCTCTTGTCACTCTCTTGAATATTAGTGTTGTAACCCAAATTGTAAAATAAATATTAAGTTAACTAACTAACTAACTTAACACCACGCCGTTTCCCGTGGGGGTAGGCAGAGAGGATAGAGCGTAACATGTCCTGACATACAACTTTCACCTCATCCACATTCATACATCTTCGCATGCAAGTTTGCCGGTTGTTGAGGCTTCTAACGTGACCATCTTCCAGTATCTGGTTAATCTGGTCACGCCTGTCTTTCTGGCGCCATCATTAGAATTTACAATATGTAATTTGATTTTTTATTTTTTTATTTAAAATACAATGGAAACCTAAGAGGTTTATGGGTAACATTGTTACATGATTCAATATAAGAAATAATAGAGTCATTTTTTTATAGTTGGCCGAGTTCTAATATTTTTGTCATATCTGTTTTTAATTTGTCAGTGGTCAGTAAGTTGTTTGGTCTGTTGTGGCAGGTCATTGTATAGCTTAAGTCCGTTGCAAATTAGTCGGAATTGTCCTGTTTTGGTTTTGGCCTGTTTTATGTGATAGTTTTGAGCCATTCTAGTGTTGTGTTGGTGTTTTTTGTGTAATTTTATGTCTTCGTCTTGTATTTCGCCAATTGCTAGTCTGTGAATGATTTTAAGTGTTTCGATTTTTGTAATGCTTTCGATGTTTAATTGTGGTGTTATACGGTCTATAGTTTCAGTTGGTGTCCGGTATTTCAGATCATAGACATAAACGTAAGTACGAATGTTCTCACTATTTTTATTTCTTTACACAGATATGCGTGTAGTTGTCAACGGTCATTCCCTTTATGTGAGGTATTGTAGATTACTCTGACCAAATTGCCCATAATCTTCCAGCCACCCCCATCGACGGTAACAATGTTTGATTGACATTAGGGTGCAATTCGGCAATATTTTTTTTTACAAAACATTATTAATTACAGCACTCGTGAAACCAAAAGAATAAAACAAATTGGTAATGGTTATACTCCATTCGAAAGAAAAAAAATGCGGTCGGGAGACCTCGGTCAGGAGCGAAGATCCTTACGCCTTTTCTTCAATTCCGAATGAAATTCGATACGGAGATCTAGATTTTTTATATTTTTATATTTTCGTTACGTAAGGAAACTTTTCGTTGAAGTTGTTTTTAGATCATTTTTCTCTTTTGACGCTGAGCATATGATTTCACTATGTAATGTATATAACACTCTGTAATGTATATAAATAGTAAAAAGTAAACATTCGAATCACATTAAACGTATATAAACAGTAAAAAATATACAATTTCATTTACTTACTCTTATAAGTTTGTATTACACAAACTTGTTACAGTTTCCATTTCTCGAATCTTCATTTCAAAATAGCAATAATGAGACAATGTAACTCACGTATAATTTGAAGCAAAAACAAATAACAAATAAGTTTCAACAAAATTTCCACGCGTCCACTATTCAGGTTATATAAACTGTCGCGCACAATGCTCGTCTACTCAAATCTCGATACTCGCACGCACACACACATGCACACACACTTTTATATAATAGAAAGAGAGAGAGACAGTCGCATGGAGGGGCCATAACGCTTTTTCCTTATGTGACAATTTCTAACTGTCAACTCCTATCACAAGCTTCATTAAACAACGTTTCAAAAGTTTTTGCTCTCAAGTTAATGTGTGGGCTTTTACGTAATATTTAATATTTTATTTAATTACAGACTTTCACAATTAAATGTTAAGTAGACAAAAGTGTGCACTTTCAATACGTCTTTCTGTTCGAATGACGAAATTTTTGTATCAAGACCAGATAGTTTTAAACGAGGCATCAAAATACTTTGGCAGCATTGGCGACGTTGACAAGTAGTAGTAGTAAATAAATAAAAAATGAGCAAGTTTTACAGCAGTCGCAAATGATATGTAACATCTTTTCTCAGTAACGTTTCGTTAGTTTTCCAGTAGCCGTCAGTAGCCCTCTTGCCTGACTTTTAGCGGTTCGGATGAGTTAGTCAAGAAGTTTTTGGCTCAAGCAAGTAGTTTGAACGATTGAACCAAACGTAAAGATGTTACATAGCACAAATTTCAAAATAATTTATACTCTCAGAAAAAAACTTTAAATCGCGTGAAAAAACACAAAAATGTGTTTTCGAACCAAAAAGGTGGGTAGGTACCATTAAACATATACACAAAAAGACAATAAGACAAATGAACAGCTTGTGTTTTTAATATTTTTCCTCATTAGGTGTTATTAAATCGCTTCATTTAGGATGAAAAAATTTTACAACCAATTTTTTTATTATAATCAGTAAAATATATATGGTAAATTGTTTAGTAGTAACTACTGTGATATTTGCATTTATTTTAATAAAGTTTATTGGCAGCATTGATTCATTTATGTACTAACTTACCATAGATTATGTTTTTACCCACCCCCAAATATATACCCCTAACCGATTTTTGTCTGTAAATTTATAACGTGTTATACATTGCAAATAATTTTTCATGTTGCGTTGCCATGGTAATACATATTTTATGTTACAAATTTGTTTTCACTTTAGTTAGAATATAAATTGGTTTAATAAACTGGCCCATCAGCTTGCTACAATATTAAAAATATTGCACCAATACTATTATGTTGACGTGAAGCACTTCGATACTCTAATGAATAATTTTGTGTAGTTTGCGGAACCACTGTGGATTACTGAAAATACAGGAAATCGATTTTGAGTAATCAAATACTGTCTTTGGGTAAAAAAATGATTTTAATCTACTTGATACTTTTAATCAGTTAGCATCAAACAGTAAAACTAAAAGTTTAAAAATATCAAAACAATGTGTTAGTTGAGTTTTGATAATGAGCTTGTGGAATAAGTCATGAGCTTCAGATATTTATGTGTTGAAATTTGCAGCGTAGTGATCTGTATACTGAAGTCTGAAACAAGTAAACAAAGCATCTACCGTATTAGGGTGTCTTAGTAATTTAGTCTGGAAGAACAAAAATATGTATATTGAATACAAGGTAATTTTATACAAGACATGCATGCAACCTATCATGACATATGCTGTAGAGACGCGAGCTGACACTGTCTGCACCAAAGGACTCCTCAGAACATCTGAAATGAAAGTGCTGAGATCCATTGAGACTCTACTCTACGAAAACTCTACGTGATCGTGTCTGAAATTTAGACGTAAGGAAAACCTGTAAAATAGAGGACGATGCATAGCAAGATGAAGTAGATCCAGAAGTAGATTCTGTAGGGATCACGTAGCCTGGATGGATAGTGACAGACTCGTACATACAACAACTAACGAATTCCCTTTGAACGATGGCCATTGGGCAGACCACCTAAAAGATGGAGGGACAGCCAGCGTCTAAAAAAAGAAGAAGAAGAAGATATTTTTAATAACAATTTATTTATTTTATAACACTCAAACATTACATGTTTGGTAAAATATTGATAGTTTAAATGTTCAATGCAGCCGTATTACCCGGGTCAACACACGCGTTTATTGGCAGCCATTGTTCTTGTAAGCTTGTTTATAATACTACAAGAAAGTGATATATTGACCCTTAATATAATTTTTTTATTAATTAATTAATTAAATACAACATGGCGGTAACGTAAATATTGCGACGAGACTATTTAAAGGGAAAGAAGTCCTCACAATCGATGATTTAATAGCACTCTGGACGTTTAACATTAAATTAGAAACTAATTTAATAATAAAGGATATTTTTAGGAGTCACTCGATCATACTCGAAACTTTGCAAAATTGCATTCACAATTTAAGGGGCGACATAACCGCTACGCGAAACAGTTTATTGTAACAGTTATGCGATCTCATGGAAGCAAGCAAACCCGTGCGATTGACCATTAAAAAGCGATTGACAAAAGTATAGTTAAGTAAAAAAGTACCGACGAGTAACGAGTACGAAAATAGTGTGAATAGTGGGAACAGTACTCCAATTTATAAAAACTTTTCGAGTGTTTCATTCGCCATGATCCCGTGATAATTTTGTTAATAAAGAGAAAACACACTTATTTATTGAATAATCAACATGTTTATTCTGTTCTTAATTTTCCAAATAATAATAATTTACGGAAATAAACTATTAATTAGATAATATTAAAAGTTTAAAAATTAAACGTAAAAGTTACATAGGATTACGATAAGATAAATTAGAACTTAGAAACAAATTAGAAAACAAAAGCGTCAATAGTAAATAAAAAAAGAGTAACTTGTTGATATATATAAGAAATTATCAGTTCAGCCTGCAGGTCCGCCGTGATAGGACGCTAATTACGGTCCGTATAAAATATTAATTTTATTTAACACAGAAATATGTTCAACAACCATAATAATAACCTAAACTCTTTAAAAGATGGGTAATGTTTTTCCAAATTCAAGAAATTCCTACAAAATATCCATTTTCTTGACAATAATTTGAACCCCCACACAAAATATCATTTATTTATTTTTGATTTTTATTAATCATGAATCAATATATCTTTATATATAATTATAATATAAAGTGACATTTTTCATTTTTTGTTACAGCTACATTAACGTTGGTAACTTGATATTGATAATTCTCTTAGGAGCAACAACCGCGACACTCTTCTTTAAATTTCCGACGTTCGTATTACTCGGTGTCAATAATCCTGTGATGTAACGTAGGTCTACATGTCATAGAAAATATGAAATATCTACCTTATTTACGAAAACCTCACATTTTTTGTAATCATCGAATAGACATTTTCACACCAAAATGACTAAATGAAACTATTACGAATGTACGCATTTTTTAATCAAAAATATTTATTCATAAATCTCGTATTTTCGGCCAGTGTGTAAAAGAGAGCAGAATATTGCACATCGCAGTTAAATCGAGCAAGAAAGAGCACGACAATACCACACATTTCAGGTAGGACAGAGTTGGCGGTTGCTTGGGTTTCGGTGAAAGCGAAAACAATATTGAAAAAGTACGGTAGAGTCGCGTAACACGTGTTAGACAAAGACGGACTGCGGGCGAGTGACGCAATCTGGCGACCATGTGGTTAAATTCAGTTTGTAATGATACGTCAGCGGAAGCGCACTCAAATTCGAGATGCATTATGATAATTTACTAAAATAATGCAAATATGTATGTTTACCTTATATAATTATATAAATGGACCTTTGAAAAGTCTTATCTGTATCGTATATATGTATATTTTATCACATATTAAAAACTATGCCAATTTTTAATCAGGTAACGCTGTGTTACACCACCATTCTCGAAGGTATTTTTAGCACAGTCTTTTAAGAGTTAAATGCTTGAACTATTAAATAGCCTCGTCCAGGTGTTTCCACTTGAGGAATATTGTCGAGGAGCTCTCAGTTCTGGTTTTACAAGAGTTGTAGACTGGTCCGTATGTCTTCACCTTACGTAATAAATATTTATTAAAAATGATTCAACTTACACTCAAGACTTAAAATCCAACCAAAAAAATTGTAAAATGTATGTGAAAAAAAAGCAATATTGTACCAATGCGAATATGGGTTTTCAAAAATAGAATTAAATTTAATGAAGTACTTCAAAAATGTGAGCAGTTGACAGGCTCAGTAAATTGCTACTGACATGACGTCAATTAAACGTGTTAGCAGATGTCAGCAGGGAGAGGGGGCTGATATACTATTTCCCGGTGACATTATTTTATATTACCAATTCGTCATTGTTCATCTAGTGGCTACTACGCTTGCCTAGTGATCCAGTGGTCGTGCGTTCGAGCCTAATTCCAGCGAGTTAATCATGTTCTTCATAAAATAGGCATTTATTTTGGAAACAGGTAAAATATTGACGTGACATTTATTCCGTGTTCGAATATTTTTACTAATCTTTTTATGAAATCTTACCAAATTTGAAAACGAAATAATGTAAAACCAAATTTATTAATAAATTAGAAAGACATATGGAAAAATCAAATCAACGAAAAAATATTTGGCAGCTACCGAGATTCGAACCGCGGATCTCCTACTATCCGGGGCAGGCGCGTTAACCAATTATGCTATAGCGACCACAACATTTCTGTGAATATATCGACCATATCTGTAAGCCTCATTTATTAATTGATTAACATATTATCCATTTTTTAGAGCAATCCACTTTTTCTGGTACGGTAGGCACATTAATTTGTGTAACTGCTGCTAGGAATGCCAGAATTAACCGTTTTAATTCATTTTTAATATTTGGATACACTTGATACAACACATTATTGATGATACAACATATTTTATTCAAGAACAACAACAAGAAGAATATGATTCAACATATTATATTCAAGAACACATTTATATTGTGAAGTTGAAATTTTTTAGAAGAAATTTTTCGCAGAACTTTGTTCTGAAAAATTGCAACTTCACAATAAGAATGTGCTCTTGAATATAATATACGGAATAGTGTTTTAATTTTTTTTCATAATGAAAACGGAATAAGATTAGTTAATGGATTCTAGTTATGGTTACGGATCGACATTCTAAATTAGTAGGTATTATCGGGGATAAATAACGAAACAATGATAAATATATCGATATTTACCTCTTCAATAATGGTCTTACTGCATTGAAAAGAATGCTATATATTATACGTACCATGTGTTATACAATTTACCATAGCATCACTGCATCTAATCTTCTCTTCCTGCACCTCTACTTAAACTTCTACCTCCTCACCCTTTATCTATTCTTCCTTATTCTCATGTTACTATCAAGACTCATTATTGTAACTCATTTTTTAAATTTATTCCTATTATTTTATTAAATATTTTTTGTTGCTTACAATAATACATTATTTTAGCTATCAAATATTCTGTTATCCAATATTATACTTAATTTACTATGCCTTAAACATCTGTGAATCTTTATAATTGGTTTATTGTACGCTACGATCTAAAATCATAATGATATAAACTGTTAAGATTCCTTAATAAATAAATTTATAAAAAAATGAACTTTATCAAAAACAAAGTTATTTTACCACTCATTTTTGTAAAAAAACATTTGAATTTTTCACTTCTTGGAACTAGTTTTCGGGTTGCACCTCTCAAAAATATTTTATCTATGCAAATGTGAGTATATGAATTAATCAATTTTCACACATCTCCTTCACTTGTGTGCGTGCATGTTAAATGCTTACCAATACACTCGCCCTATTATCTTTTGGATGTTAGTATTGACGGCCCGATTTTACCCCGCGCTAATAGTGGTTTCGCTCGATGCTCAGCGCGCCGAGGCGGGCGTTAGAGGGTTAGCATAATTTAAGTTATTAATTTTCAATACGAGGTTAAACGCAAACATTAGGGACTTAAAATCTTCACTCGAGAAGATTACATTTAAAAACTCGTTAATTTGAAACGCGAAGCTTACGTTGGCGTTGTAACGAATCGGCGGGTGCAGAATTGGGATGACAAAAATGCCAAAAAATAATTAATTATTTACTGCAAAACATTTTTTTTTTGCGAGAGTAAGTGAAATACATTACAAAATCAACTAGTGTTATTTTTTTATATATTTATTTATTTCGTATGAATTTATACACATAAATTAAGGTAGTTGCTTCACTAGACAAGGTCTGTTCTGAAGCAACTACTTGTACAGTTTTCTTTTAAGTTTAAACATTAGAAATAAAATATTAATATTGCACATTAGGAATAAAACACAAGCAAAAGAAATACTACATATTAGAAATATACTTTTTAACACTATACAAAGGAATAAAGGCTCCGTACATTGAATTTTCAAACTCCAAAGTTAAAAAACCGATATATACATTCAAAACTCCACACAGCTTCATGAATCTCAATCTTCCAAAAATTGTATATTATGCACTCCCTCAAAGTATTATCATCTACGCCGAATGTGCATTGGTTAGTCAGTCTCCAACTATATTAGACCCTTCAATAAAGTCTCGCAAATGGGTTATACGTGCAACAAACAAGAAAACATTTAGATATAACTCTGAAGACCTACCTAGAAACTTTCAAGTGCTTGACATAAGACAGCTTTACACCAATTCAATATTTGAATTAATCTTTAAAAAAACTATTTTTCACATACACTATCTGAATCCCGAAATACCACATCGGGAAATGTTTCACTGCCGAAAAAGAAGACAAAATTCGATCAACGCCCCTTCATGTTATGTAAACAAATACATTATATTAAAAAATACATTACAAAATCAACAACATAAAACAAATTATCAAAAACTATGAGGTACAAAAGTCTTCAAGTAAATGCACCACAGTATTTGATGGACTTCTGTATCCCGGACAATATCACTGGAAGCTAAAGCGGGCAGCTAAATCGGAGGCACTCTGCAAGCTGGTAGTAACAGGAAGACCTGGAGCCACCAAGTTTGCGAAACTTTCAGGCTTCATGCGGGCCCAGCTATGTGGAATCAGCTGCTTCCATTGTTGCAATCCACGGAAAATCAAAAATCTTTCAAGAAGAGGCTAAAAACTAGCTTCTTCGATATGTCACATATGTAAAGCGCCATTGAAGCGTCAATCACGCCAAAACGGCGCTATAAAAATTATCACAAGACTTTTTCGTACTAGTAGTAATACTTGTGCGACTGCATTCCTATATAACTAGATAATTAACACAAATAGGACTTAAGTGCAGTATTTAATGTATTGGCGAACGCATGTAGTACTAATCTGTGCACTTTATTAATTTTCAGTAGGTATTCAATGTGTTTTTGAAAAATTTTAACATACTGTAACGAGGCTAAAAACAATTACACACTTCTGTCAAGTGATAGTTGTTTGGTGTTGGCACAACACTAACCTGTATGTCACGAGAACTTTTTAGTTAACACCAGAAAAGTCTAGTAAACACTAGAGAATTCTCGAGGATTCGTAAATCCAACGTGATCGGGTACAAATAAACGGATGCAGGCCGCGGAGCGCCAATGTTATTCTGACGTTTCTTACGACGCGACTCTACCGGCAATTCACGAAACGAAAACAGTCTTACCATCAAGCGTGTGATACAAGCGACAGATAATTTAGTGAAGTGCTTAGTCTTGTGTGATATTTGAGCGGAGACTTCTCGAAAGTGTTATTTAGTGAATTTAAAGATTTTTGGACGAGTATATATTAGGAAGTCGTGTGATTTTAATAATAGCGTTAAGTTTAATAATATTGAGTAAAGTTTTACATCGAATACTTATTAATCAGTAATTAATAAATATGTAATGATTCTCCCACCGCCATGACACACGACAATACATTCAAAATAGATATATCTACCAGACTCAATTCGTTTGAATTTGTGAATTCCATGTATTTTGTACTGTATATGTGCTGCAAGATTTAAAGTACATATTCCAAAGGTTTGAACTACATACAACAAATCCATAAGAGGTTTGAAGAGCTTAACGAACACCCTATGCAGATTGTACAGATTTGGTGAAAACCTCCACCAATAGGCCGATTCATAGGAGAGGGATCAAATGATAATGTTACGAAATCATGCTGATGGGAAAGAAATGAAAGATATGAAATCAAATAAAATTTTAATAATAAACTAAAACTGGACACAAATCTATTCTGTAATTCTCAATGATTATCGCCCTAGTCACTCGAAAATCTTCCACTCATATCTAGATTTTCTAATAAACGTCGTTTGTTTTGTTTTGAAATACTTCTCACGCATTGGTAAGAATTTTTCACTGGTCTCGGAACGCAGTCAAGAACACAGTAAAACAGTCAATGTTATACTGAAAAAAATAAATATATATAATTAATTAATTAACTTTATAATTAATTAATTAAATTTATGAAACATGTTGGTGGAATTACTCATATAAAAGTAGATATATACAAATAAAATAATCAATATTTTTTTTAAATTTCAATCTACAATGTTGCTCAATCAATTGAAAAAATAAAGTTATACTGATTTAACTGCGCGTTTTGTGTTTAATTTATACTCACGATGTTCTAAAAGTTTCTAGCATAATTTAGATGTTTCTGGTGTAGTTTCGAATGTTCGGAAGATTTAGATTATGTGTAGGTTCCTGTTGTTTTCAGACTCTCCTGTAGTAAATAGATTTTTTTAACCAGCGCTCAGAGAGTTGAATTGAAATATTTACGGGTAGTACTCATTTTTTCTTTTTTTTCTTACATTTTTTCTTCTTCTCAGTGTTCTAAGTCAGATGATCCCGATAACCCTGGCGAAGGTCTTTTCTATTTAGATATAACAGGACCTTCTTCTACAGTTACAGTAAAATTCCTCAGTGAATATGCTTTTCTCCTACCAACTCTCCTTAAACCTTCGATCTTTCCATTAATTACAGAGTAAACAGTATTCATTATTTCTTGTTTAAAATCGACTTTATATAAGTAAAGCGACGTGCGAATTTAGCAGTACAAAATTTAAGTTGCCATAGAAACATTGATACAAAACCAAAAAACGCTTGTTTTTGATTCTAGGTACTCTTTTAATATACTTGATATTCGTTTACCTTTACAAGAGCTTATCAAGATAATCAAATGCAGTCATAAATTTAATGAGAATTTTGTGGGTTTATATTATTCTACACACTAACAAGTGATTCTAAGTAATAATTCTGTTCCAAGAAGAATGATATCTTATTTCATAAAAGTGGTTTTGTAAAATGAAGTGAAATAGAAAAGAACAGTAAAGAGCTGATACTAGGCCCATATTAGGCTGTTGCGAGATTAATTATTTGAACTCTGAATATACACATTAACCCATGAAAACATAAAAAAAAAGGACGAAAACAATTAATAAAGTTGATATTTATCCAAATAATATTTTTGCTAAGCCTTTCCCTACCTGCCTGCCTATTTATCTTTCATAATAAAAATGAAATTTATATGATGTTCACAGAATTTGTTTTACCCGGTAACGTAAAGTAAATTTAGATGTGTTATTAGAAACGTGTAAAATAATTTAAGGTTCGGCAGTCGGTCCTAACGCTTCATGCCTTATTCCGGTCCCTTTTCGCCCCGTTAATTTTTTACCTTTACCGGAATAAAGTGATTTTCTATTTTTAGGGAAGTGTTTTCCCGAAATCCCTTTCTTCTCGAGGATCGGTATTAAACAGGACGTTGTAATGAAAATTGTTTTTTTTTGGAAAGTTTCCCCCACCCTCCAACATGGTTCCCCTTTTAAGGTGGGATACCTGAGAGAGTGGAGTTGCATGTATAATTTAATTAAAGTATCCCCTTGGAGATTGTAATGGTATAGTTTAACATTGAATATATTAAATGTGTTTTTTTAATGAAACTGGATAGATTATAATTCAGATAAATTCCCATTAAAAATACTAAGAAATCAATTACTTAAACGCTGTTAATTGAATTAATTCGTTTTATTTTATCCTTGTGGATATCATTAAACTTGAAAGAGATTGTTTAGAATATACAAGATGTCCCGTATCTCAAAGTCAAGCCGAATTCGTGTGATAGGCCAAGTCATAATAGTTACCAGAAAAATATTTAAAGAAAAAAACAGTCAATTAAAACTGGGCATAATATTGATTTTGAGTACATGGTTTGGTCAAAAAGTGACATTTTCTTCCAAGCTGGAGCAGTTGGTTTTAAATTTTGGACAAATGTTAACAGAAGAATTATTCAGGATTACATAATAAAACAAATGAAGAAAAATAAAGATTTGTAGCAACAGGAGTGAAAAGACCGTCATAGTGTGTAGATTTTTTTTGTTTTTTTTTAAATGCTTATAATTTTTAAAACACATGACTTAGATTTTTGACGGAACACCCTGTATATGTACATACTTGCATCAATACGACTATTTATATTATTAATTACTTTGGCGTTTACAATGTAGACATTATTATTTATGATGATCGATTATTATAGATATTACATAATATAAACTTTTAAGCTCTACCTGAGTATAATAATTTTTCTATTTTTACTACATAATTTCAAGCTAAGCAAAAAATCTCATCGGCAGGTAAATAGGTAGCTGACTGCTTTTAAATAAAGAATTATAATTTAACTGAATTTGTGAACCACATCATATATAGTAATACCTAATCATTATTTTCATTCATTCTGTTTTGTAACTTAAGTCGTAAAAGAAATATATAAATTATTAAACTCGGAGAGAGATTTCAAAGTTTACATTATTTAATATCTTTAATAATCTATCATTACGATTACTTATTTATCTGCATTGTCAAACCACGTTTATACGAATATTCTTCAACAAAAACGTTTGGCCACGCTTAAATTCATTAAACCAATATCCAATGGTAGTTATCGAAGGTACAGGGATCTTATAAAAGGTGAAAGACTTTATAAAAGGTGCTAGTACTCATAAAAGGCGTGAGTCCTTATAAAAGGTGCAAGTCATTATAAAAGGTGCAAGTTCTTATAAAAAGTTCAAGTTCTTATAAAAGGCATGCAGCTTTATTTTGATTTCTATCACTAACCGATACTATTCTTTTTTAAAAGCTGCAAACTAACACAAAATTGCCCACTTTCAACATCAAAACAAAAGCAGTAGACAGACTCTTTTCTGAACTTCAAGTACTTGACGTGAAACAAATCTACATATTCACAATATTAAAACACTTTAACGTGAACTCTGACACACATAGGGTATTTCATATTTAGTAGCAAAAAATTTACAGGTATATTATTCGACTCATTATTACTGCCTTAATAATGAGTCGAAAATGTTCAAGCAACCTCAAATATCAATAGTTTGAAGACATGTATTATCAGAGTTTGCATTTTTTTCAATATTTCTAACTTATTTTTACAAAAAGTTGAGCTGTTATTTCAGCTAATCATATCAATAATAAAAAAGTCATTCATTTTAATACAAGTCGAAAAAAATAAAAATAACCTTTCAAATATTGAAAATGTTTTTTTCCAAGCAAATCAGATCGATAGTAAAAAGTTCATTCATGTTAATTAATACAAGTCGAATAAAATAAAAATAACCTTGAAAATATTGAAAATGTTTTTTTTCCAAGCTTTTCGTCATTTTATTTGAGTTTTATTGGAGCGAATGAATTTTTCACAATCGATGTAAGTTACTGTAATAATAGTTCAACTTTTTGCAAAAAACTATCAAAATCTCAACGCGTCCACACGATACTGAGATTTATGTATCTACAAGTTGACACACTTATTTTACCTCTCTCATTGTCAAGTTGACTACTTTGGTGATTATATCTAAAAAAATTAACACTACGAGAGGAAACTTCAATAACAATAACATACAAATAATATTCAAGGTTTAACAGAGCTATTCCACAATATTTTACAGACAGATTCTTTCTTAAATTATCAGTCGAAAATATTCATGTCACAATGTCCTAATATATAAACTACTTGAGTTTAAATTTAATTTCAATATTTCTAACTTATCTATTATAAAAGTTGGGCTTTCACGAAGTTACTAAAAATTAAAGTATAACTAACTCATATCAAATATTAAATAATCATTCGTTTTAATTCACGTCAAATAAAATGATAAAATCCTTGCAAAAAATATATTTTTCAAATCTTTTCAAGGTTTAAATTATTTTATTTGACTTGCATTGAAGCGAATAAATTTTAAATGTTTCATATTAGTTACTTTAATGATTGTCCAATATTTAACGGAAGATAAAATATTTTTTAACAATTTTTAATGACGCTTATCTCTCTAACTTACATTAGGAAGTGTTATTAGGATATGATATGTGGGGTGCAAAAACAAAGGGAGCAATATTCAAAAAATTAAAAAAATGTTATGAATGCACTTACTGAGGATAACTAATTTAAAATGTACTGAATTCTATATTTCTGCATTCAATTTTTTTTTTGGATATTGCTGCCTTTGCTTTTATACCCCACATATATGGCAGGAGCGTGCAGTAAGAACATGAAGCACCTTTTTTCATCAGACTTTTTCCTAAGTATATGTTTAAAAAGAAACAAATAAAAGGTATATATCGTAATATTGCTATCATAATAATTGTATTATTATTCAAATTTTAATATTTAATATTCTGCTAGATAAATATTTTATTTCGATTTTTCTTCCAAACATATGTATAAATAAGATTCATGCTTCTTATATTATTAATTAAATTAGCGTTAACTTTTTGGAATGACATATTATAATTATATATAAATATATCACTTGTCTAAGACCACATGTGAGTTTAGGACTACACGACTAGTTTCGACAACTACAGCAAGTTGTTGTCATCAACGGGAAAATATATAAACATATATAATTAGCTTATTTTTTTTAAATGTGGCAATATCTGCAATCATGGCATTTTAAATTATTTCCTGGAGTTAAATACCTATTCTCATTTTCTATCTTAATTAAACCGTATCTAAAACATATTCACTTGCTCAAGACATCCATTGACAATCATACATATAACTATCTCGGTCTCCATCACTTTATATTGACAGTAATTTATATATATATATATATATATATGTTATTTCTCCACGAATACCAGCTTAACTATTAGGTACTATTTGATACACAAAATAAAAAACCGATTAGTTCCAATATACATGTATAAAAATATGAAATACAATTTCGAGGTCCACACTTATCCTACGAGAAGTAGGGGGGATTTTAGGCTTCCACAAACGAAACTGGCAGGAACACAAAATAGTTTGTAATATAAAGGTCTTAGACTATTCAATGAACTGCTAGAAAATGTGAAAGAAGTAAGTAGTCTCACTACTTTTCATAGGTTAAGTGCAAAATATGTGAAAAGTAAGTTTAATGTATGATCAAGTTATGTTGTTTCATGTTTATTTTCTTTTTTATATTCCTTTACTTTGAGCCAGATGTGAAAATGTGTTTCTATTTGTGATTATTTATGTTGATATATTTTTGGAATATTTATGTTAATTTATTTTTTGATGTAAAAATATGTTCTTTTTACAACTAAATAAAAAATATAAAAACAAACAAACAAGTAATTGAATGTATCAGCGTTAACCTTGTGGAAATCCATTATGAACAAATAATGAAATAAAACAATCAACTTTGTTTTCTTCCACACTTTCAGCAATACAAAAATACACATCCCACATAAACAGACATACGGCCTTAAACAAAATAATTTAGAAACACTTGAAATTCATAAAAACATAAACACAACAAATAACATAATCAATAATCAAATACAACCCTTCACATCACCCCTTCTTACAATGTTCCCGATCTCCCACCACTTAGATACCCCCTCCACTTCTACCGAATCCACAACACACAGACACCAGACAACCATTCCTACATACCTCAGTCTTAATTCACCTGATGGAGGAAACGGACGTTTCCGAAACATGTAGTGAAACAAGTTCTCAAATATAAGTGGAAAAAAACAAAGTTGATTGTTTTATTTCATTATTTGTTCACAAACAAACAAGTTTATCATCTGATTATATTACGGTGGGTTACAATCCTTACCTGTTCCCACTTTCTTCCTTACTTTTTATCCCTTTCAAACTTTTTTAACCGTCTGGTGTCTATGGTTTCTGAAAAACCATGTTTAAGTAATAATAATAATAATAATATTGGATTATTTATAAAGCGCCATTTTTGTGAAAATTTCACCTCAAAGGCGCTTTACTCACAAAAAACTCTCACATTACTACTCTATTCATTCTACAACTCAATCTAGTTACACTTGTACCAGTCCCTCAAGTTACGCAGCCATGAGATGCGGCATTTTCCTTCGCTTCTTTTATCTTTTGTTTTCTCCTGGACGATGTGTTTGTTGTTTTAGACTATATTGTGGTCCTCTCGTATTGTGTCCGAGATTCTCAAGCTTTCTTACTTCTCACTTCTGAATATTTTTCCATACGCTGAAGAACTTCAACTCTCTGTCCACCCAATAAACTTTTAACCTTCGACGACTTCGACGACAGAGCCACATCCCAAAGGCCTCGGCCTGATGATGACCTGACAATTATTAATTTTTTTTATTTTCTTGTTTTTTATTATTACTTAAGCTATAATAATGTATCAAAGATAAGATAACAGTACACTTTTATCTTAATTAATGAAATAACAAATGATGTTACATAATTATAAATATTATATCGTCACAAGATCCTCAACCAGACGCACAACCGAGTAATTGTACAGCTGCAAGTGTAAGTATATATATTTTTGATATTCTAGAAGTTATTTATTCCCGTATCCATATCCTATATGTACTTTCTAACTGATTGAAATAAAAAAATCTTTCAGTAGTCCTTGTATATACTAAAGAAATAGAAAGAGATGCGTATAGGTACATTCCTTTCTGTTTTTACATTCTCATGACAATACTTTATTCAATAAATACAAATAAGCATTTATAAAAAATTCTGATTGACCAGATAAAATTCGGAAGTTCATAAATCAATTCTTTATAATTATATTTTTATAAAAAATAATGAATCAGTGGCATTTAAATTTGTTATATTGCCACCAGAGATCTAAGGTAATAAACTGAGTGAGTAAACATTTTTTTTCTCTATACTATATTACAGTTATTGGATTTTAAGAATTTAATCAGAGAGAAGTTTGATTTTGTATATTGCAATAAACTGGAAATACTTCTATCTGAATATTTAATATCTCAGATTTCATATCTATTTAAATGAATATTACTTTTTCATGAGAATTTTTTCATATAAAAATAATTTATTTTGACTCGAGTTATTTTAGTCTAAGAATAATATTACATATTTGATTACACTCGGGAATCAACCAGCCGAAATTTTTTTAAGTTCTCCCGGATTAAAGAATCATAAATTAACACTTTTAATCCTTCATATGACGGTACATTTACATGTCGGATCCTAAAGAATAAGTATTAATTTATTTATATTCAAAAAATATATATAAATAAAAAAGAAGTAGAAATAAAGAAGAAGAAAAAAGAAAAAAAAAATTATAGTATAAAGAAGTTACGGACGTTACACGAGTTACAACGGACCCAGACGGAGGGACGGACGGACAGACAATGAAATTATTATAATATAGATATCTATTTTTGGAAAAATATTACGAAATATCAAAATCTAAATAATTTATTAATTATTGTGAAAGGAATTTTACTTTTTATAGTAGATTGTCATAAATCTCTTCCAGAAAAATAACATTTATATTCTGACGGAAATTATTCGTTTTTGTAATAAAACGTCTGTTTATTTTTACTATAGGGCGTTCAATAGCCGTACTTATACTAAGTATTGACATTAAAATATAATTAAAAAAGTTATTAAAATGGCGTTAGATAATATTTTTGTGTGGGATAATTGTGTTTTGCCAAAAATTGCCTAGGTAAGACATTATTATTTCTGACTATTTTCTTTTCATTTGAATATTACCATTTCTGAAGGGTTTCTTGACGAGCTAAAAATTTGAGGGCGCACAGCTGGTATTATTTTGGGAATAAGTGAGAAGGCTCCTTAAACCATCCCCTCAGCAACCTTGGGCACATCCAGAACCTCTTTTATTTTAACGAAACTAAACTTTATACTTCACAAAAGTTATTTTGTCATTTTTTTATTATTTTTATTTAATTTATACATATTTTCTATTGTTAAAAATTGTACTAAGCCTTTTACAGCTTCTCGCCGCGTTTTTAACCATTTTCTTGCATAAGAACATAGCATATTTAGTTAAAGATATAATTTACATAGGATAGTATATGCATATATTTATAAAAGATAATAATGTTATATAAACATTTAAGACTTGGTAACCAATCGATGTTTAAAAAAAATATGAATCACTGATATCAAAATAAAAAATGATGGAACAGCACAAAATAAAAATCACTTCTTGCAATAGTTTCAAGAGATGCTGTATCTCTCATTATCGGATGAGATATTTAATTACATCTGTCAACAAATTTCCATTATCTCTTATGTACTTCTACCGAAAATTAACTAGTTATAAAATAATTAATAGTGTATGTTTTTGAACGTTTAATTTAGTGAAATAGAAGTGTTGTTTCAAATAGTCATGTTGTACAACCAAGCATGTCATTTAACGATATCCAGATGAAATTTAAAAAATATATCTTAATCTTTATAATTTAATATAAATGTGTTTTCTTAGAGGTAGGTATAGAACTTTTAAATGAAATAAAATACATTGAAATCGTGGTAATGGCTATGTTAATGGAAATAAAATATTATGCCAATATTGTATACATATAGGATGTTTTTAGTTAATTTTTTTTACTGGCAATACTTTTTCCAGCGATAGCCAATTTGATAGTTGACACGTGATTTGTTTTCAGTTTGGTTTTATATTTCACCGTTAATATATTTACGCCAGAACAATATCGTTGTATGCTTATCACTTATAAACAACACAGATGGCATTATATTATCTTTGCAATAAAGCCGATACTTTCTAAGTTCTATATATCTAAAACAAATTTTTATGACTGTCTGACTGTTACATTCAATTTGGGTGAGTTACATCATCCTTATGAGAATGAGAAATGCAAGTCTTTTTCGTAGGATGGCCCAGGGCCTACGACATGTATGAGCTAGCTTAAGTGATCACAATACGACATCAATGTAGCCATAGGGTTTTTATTATGATAAAACGTTTTCTACATGCAGCATATTTTTAATCATCGTATTTTTTATTTTTATTTTAAATGTTTATAAAATCTGTCAAAAAATTTAACTGTCCATCACTGTTACCGTAAATAAATTTCCATGTAGGTACCATCACCATTTCTGGCTCGTAGTGTAATTTTTTTTTGTTATTCTTCTTCTTCTTAAACGCTTCAACCAAGAGGTTCTATTACTGAAGTCGCTACATCATAAAACACCCACAAGCTTGAGTTAATCATAGAGATTTACTGAGACTTCACCGGGAATCGAACCCAAAACCCTCGGTGTGAGAAACCAGTGTTATGCCCATTGGGCTACGAGGGCTAAGATAACTTCTCTTCGATATTCCAACAAATAGTTAATTAAAACTGAACTAATCTGTTGTCATGATTTTTCGAAGGTGGTTTTTTTGAAACACTCAAAATTAATGAATGTATTTTTTTTAATGGTTTACAAACAATGAAAAACACATAGCATGATAAAAGTAATACAATTGTAATACAATCGGTTTGAATGCTTTTCATCACTAAAATACACAGAAAACATAGAGATAAAAATAAATTCTAAAACACATACAAGAAAGAACAAAAAAAAGTGATTTTATAGAGTGAGCTTGAACAGAGTGAGATTGAATAAAGAGACTAAACATCTAATTTCGCAAGTTTGGTAATAGCTCCCTCATATTCGTGGAAACTGTCATGAAATATGTCAATATTTTATATTATACGTAAAGTCACTGGATGCAAAAATTACTATAACACTATTTTGTTATTCGAACTAATCATCAATCAATCAGAATCTTCTTCGAACTTTTATGTGTAACACTTTGTATTACGCCGTTATGCTTATTTTAGGTTTAGAAAAAATATTTATATTTATTTTTTATGTCTGTCATTTAATAACGTTACGAGTTTTTATAAATGCGCTGTTACTCACACTAATGTAAGTGGCTTTCCTTAAGTGAACGGACTCTATATACGGTTTTCCAAAATAATTTAAATTTTCTAAATGATACTATTTAAATTGAACGATCACGATGTTTACGGATTTTCACGACGTGAAGGATGCCTCCAGACTTTATCCTAAATTGAAAACGCTGATAGTGGATTGCGGCGCAAAGAGGGCCGAGGGCTCCGAAACTCGTAAAATGCTCTGCCCTTGTCGAAAGTTGAACTTGCGGTTATTAAATCAGGCCCCTTCCTGTCGGGCCACCAAAACGGCGGCAGTAAAAATCAATGTTCCGGAACGAGGCAGAAGATTTTTTCTATTTTCCATTTGAATTTCCCGATCAGGGTGGCCACAAACAGGGCTGACGTAACTTAATTGTCAACTGCCGACAATTTAAACTATCTCACCAACAATGGTGACGTTTCATATATCACGAATATAAAATAGAATTATAACAACTTAACTAACTGACTAACCTACCATCACGCCGTTTCCCCGTGGGGGTAGGCAGAGACGATAGAGCGCCATACTCTTCTGTCCTGACATACAACTTTCGCTTCATCTACATTCATACATATTTGCATGCAAGCTCGACGATTGTTGAGGCTTCTAACAGGACCATCTTCCACGTCTTCCGTGATCGCCCTCTCTTTCTGACACCGTCAACACTTGCATTATATATCTTTCTTACCATTCTTTCCTCACATTCGTTCCTAATATCTTCATTCTTTACTCTATCATACATGGATTTGTCACACATACGTCTAAAGGATCTCATCTCCATTGCATTAAATCTACTTTCGTTCTTCTTCTGCCAGCTCCAGGCTTCACTTCCATACATTAGTGTCGGTACAAGAACTCCTTAATAACTTAATTAAGTTTTATACAACAGTAGTTTGATATATTTAGGTATTAAAACCGTATTGAAACGTACGGATATGATGGCATTTGATTGTCAACGTTTTGCTGGAGTCATATCACTGCGTCATCAAGAAAGTGCCATATCGCGGAGATAAGGATGTACTCATTATTTATTGCGCGGTCGCAGATTGTATGCACTGCGTCGGTCAACAAGCCTGTCGTAAAATGAAAGTATAACCTGTGTTATCCTTAGCATTTCCTTATACCCACCCCATTTCACAGTATTTCTATAATATTTTTATTGATATTTGAATGAATTTTACATTTATTTATTCCAGATTTTTTTAAATTTACGCATATAATTACCTTGTCATTTTATTATGCTTACCTTAAAATAAGTCAGATAAATGTCCATTTAAAATTACCCATGTAGAAATTAAATTTTTTTTAATACACTATAAGGTCTATACTGTACTATAAGGCCCTCGTAGCCTAGTGGGCATGACACTGGCTCCTCATCACGAGGGTTCCGGTGAGGTCACAATTGATCTAATTTACCCAAGCCTGGGTGTTAAGTGATGAGTTTCGCTTCTTTATTTCGGCCTCTTGGCTTGTTAAACCGTAAATATTAAAAAAAATGAAGTGTGTGTAGTTTTACACCTATAATTATTTTCTCATAGTTCTGCTACAGCGAGCGGTAGTCCAAAATATTAAGAGTTTTAAAAAAATACACATATTTTTAACTGGATGTATATATGACGATTATAATATTGAATAAGCGTAAAAATGTTATACGTACTCTATATCAGCACAGCACCTAAACTATTAGCCGCAAACTATATTTTGAAATCGATCACCATTTTGTAAAATTCAATTATGAAAAAAAATATTTTGTACTTTTTAATATGCCTTATTTAAAATAAAAAAAGACCTCATTTTCAGCTTGTAACGTATACAAGTGTCACCCCTAAAACGCATTTGGGGGTTAAATGATCTCTTTGCACTTTGACTGTTTACTTTTTATAATTTGGCAGCCTCTCAACCAGGCGTGAATGAGGTCGGATATTTCAAAACCAAACATTTTAGATTTTCTCAGTAGCTGAAAGAAAGAGTGGAGAGAGGAGTTTGTAGCTCAGGGATCAATTTTGCGCTGACGGCGATGGGAACTACATGCGTGTGAACTCATTACGGGAAACACCCCACAGTTGGTGTACGTATTTGTATGTACTGTTATGTTCCAGCATTTGATAAGGGTATTATCATCCCGCGGGGTAGCAAAGTGCACTCGCTCTGCACCCGGAGAACTTATCTATACTGGCGTATGTGACGAAACGCAACGCTTTGTATCAGTATCAAGGTTCACTCTCATAATCTATATAAGGGCATATCAGACGTTTCAGCCCTGTCAATCTAATTTTAGTCGTATTACATCTCACACGTGTTTGTTACTGCATTATTTTCAATAAATAGTTACAACTTTTACAAGTGTTTCCTTGTGAAATTGAAGCATTGAGAAGAAGAAGAAAACCATCCTGAAATCGCTCCCAGCTGTCTACAAAACGATTTGTTCGACTCTAGAATGTAGCAGTACGATTAAAAAATCAAGTATTGGTACGTATACGTCCCAATACTGAATTTTTTAACCACACATAAATTGTTTTGTCAATTTTTATGGATTGCTTACTCTACAATTCATCTTTTAAAAAATAATAATAAAAAATAATTTCAAAAATTAGGGCTCAGGTAACAGTTGTGATGACTCAGGAGCGAAGAGAAGATTAACCACTGTTTTTAGCCTAGAGACGAAAGTGAACCGGAGCAGAAGACTGACCTGGAAGGATTGAGAAGAACAAGAGCAGCAGACAGTGATGTAATGAGGGAATGGTCAGATTTCAGTGCACTTTCAGATACATATAGGCCTTTTTATATCCCCGAAAACGGAATAAAGTGGCGAAAAGATTATCTTATATCAAACATTCGTACTCGGTCTGAAAATATAATTACCAAATCTCCAGGCATAAAAAATGCTGCGAGATATGCCGCAAACAAATCTACCTGATTTCATTTGCTATTTAAGTCTAAATTTGATACCTTGTAATCTTCGTGAGAGACAAAAAAATGTGAGCATTCCTAAATAAACACTAAAAAGAATCGCTGAACTTTGTTCTTAAAAAAATTGAAACTTCACAATAAGAATGTGTTCTTGAATATTTTATAATTTATCTTAATTTTAAACGGATTTTTTACACCACTTTATTAGATAAAATATATACATATATTGAGAATAATGTTATTTCCTTCAGGATAACTTGTGTTTTAAACATGTAGATAAATTATTTAATAAAGTAGTGTAAACAAAGTCAAATGTCTTTAATAAGCTTTTACGGGGGAATATTTGAGGGAAAAATTTATACGCCCAAAATATTTAATATTACAGTGATTAGTAGCGGCCCGCGCCTGGTATTCTAGGGTTAAAGATTAAGTTAATTGAAAAAGGGTGTTAAAAAGTCGAGAAGACAATGTTTCTTTGTTTTGCGCAGGGTCCTAAACAGTCATCGTATAAAATTTGGTTTAGATTGATCAAAAGGTATCTGTGGGAAAAAGGAACAATCAAATGAATCAATAAAATCGAGTTTTGAGTTAAGTATGCAGAGTTGTTCTTTAGGTACATATATCTAGCAAGGAAATATTAGGTCCTTACATATGAAATTGGCGTCAATTTTCGCTTGGGGCATGGTTTGGCTGGTTCGGCAGAGTTCAGCCATTGCGATGAGCGCTTCCGATTATCGTACAGGATCCACTTTTCATCACAGGTAATGATTCGATTTAAAATCCCTTCATTATTGTGCCGGTTGAGTAATGCAACGCAGCAGTCAACGCGCGTTTGTTGATTTGCTTCACTCAATTCGTGAGGTACCCACCTTTCAAGCTTTTTCACCTTACCAATTTGCTTCAAGTGGATTAAAACAATTTTATCACTAACACCGCAGCCTGCAGCTAACTCGGATGTGGTTTGCGATGGATCCGCTTCCACAATAGCCTTCAATTCTTCATTATCAACTTTGGTCTCCGGCCGTCCACGGGGCTTGTTCTGCAGGTCGAAATTTCCAGAACGAAAACGTTGGAACCAAAAACGCACTGTGTTTTCTTTTGCGGCACCGTCGCCATACACATCATTAATCCTTCGAGCCGTTTCTGCAGCACTGGTGCCACGGTGGAACTCGTACTCGTAAATAACGCGATATTTCAAGTTTTTCATTTTGTGAACTGAGTGACGCAAAGAAGAAAATAATTGAGGAAAAAACAAATGAATTATAATTTTCAAAACAAAAATACATGAGTAAATAGCTGTATAAATTTGGATTCGGAATTCCTAACCAAAGAGAAGATATTTGAGATCAAATTTGCCAGTACGGCAAAACGCCAATTTCATATGTAAGGACCTAATATTAGGTGAGCCAGAAAATAAAATAAAATGACTATTTTTAAATTCTTTGATAATTTTCACAGATGATATTTGAAAAATTTGGCAAGAAACTATGACATTGGTCAACTTGGTTCAACGTTATTTTGCAAAAAAAACCTACCGGTTTGAAAATTAGATAAAAATAACAAAGGTTGTAAGAGATATTTCATAAACAAACGAAATTCCCAAATTTTGTTTTGTTTCCCCTGTATTTTTTTACTTAACCTGTTGTTCCTTTTGACCACATATATTATTAGGTATGCATGGAAAAAACAAATATTTATTTATGTTTCTCTTAATTCAGTGTTTTCAGTGTTTCATGAGGTTTTCTAGAACTGAGTTGTTTGCTAATTAAATCTGTTCGTGGCAAGTTGAGCATATTTCTGTGTGGCTTTACCGCAACGGTGTCTAACTTGTACTAACTGTCATAATTAGAGTACACTTTTCACAACAATGCACGAGCGCGGACGTTTCTTTGATGTTTATTTATTGTTGCATTATGATTATCGCATATTAGTTTTTTTTCTTTTAATATATAGGTACGTAATATGTATTACTTACTATTTAATTAATACATTTAAAATATAAAGATACTCCTCTACTATTCATGAATTATAGTACTCATGTAGAAGGGAAATACTATTGTGAAAACTGTTACTATTTTTATTGTAAAAAAATTATATATATCATTTAACCCTAGAAAGCTAACCTCCGTTGAATCTACGGGCATCGTAAGGAAAAATAGCGGTCTTTGTTTAACGGTGAATCCGAATATTTTGTCTTAGCTAGCCAACTCGGTCGCCAGGGAGGTCGCTGCAGTGGCATACGCATCGGGCAGATAAGTGTTATAGTTTTCGAGTTACTTGACCTTTGCCCATCATTTCGACGAATAGTTAGTTTTACCGTTAGTTTTTTTGTTTGAGTGTGCGTATAATATATTTTTGACGTAAGTTGTGTTTGTTATAGATTTTTACCATATCTTCATTAAATAACGAAGTTAGTAAACCAATAGTATAGTTTCGAAGACCAAGATGATACGTCCACCAGTGAGACGGAAAACTTTGTGCTGGAAGACGATGTCCAAAGTGACGAAAATTATGAGCCATCTAATTCCGAATATAGTCAAATGAGTACACCTTGAGACTTATCCCCAATCGTGAAATAAGTTCTTAAAGAAACTCCAGGACTATTCCAGATTCTTCACAGACCAGCACATTCAATTGCCTCAAGAGAACATACGAGGTAAAAACTGATTTTTTTAGTCTACCACCGGGCTAGAAATTAATTCCACGCAAGGAAATTATGAAAAGACTTTCGACTTGTGGAGCATTGAATAAAGGTATGATTGGTTAAAACAACAATGCCTACGTAAAAGTGAAAGATAAAATCAGGAGCGTTCTTTCAGCGCAACTGTCCATAAGTCAACACCAACAATCATCAGGCTAAGCACTTTTTCAAGGATCGGAAAATAAAGAAGAGCTAACAATTTCTTCGAAATAAGAAAATCATAAAAGAAAAACGTGCGGGAAGTGCCACTACAAGAAAAAGCGTATGACTAAAATTATTTGTACCAAATGATTTTCTATCAAAAGTACAATTTGTACCAAAAGATTGATTTTTCTACCACATGCGCTAAATATAAATAAGTTATATATTAGTAGTTCTTAAATTAATAAGTAAAGTTTAATTTAAAAGACGTACTTTTATTGAAAAGCCTTTTGATTAACGATATTGTAAAATATCACGTGCATAAAGTTTATATATTTTGCAAAAAAGTACATTTTCAAGGGCTTTCACGGGTACAAGATATGTTAGTTCTAACTACTTTGGGGGTAACCTGATCAAATTCTGGTCGTCAGGACCAGTCGTCTGCTGACGTTTCGAACAGATCTCACTGTTCATCTTCAGGGCGCCTTGTAGATGAACTACTTCTCCGAAAAGCGCACAACCGTTCGGGTCCGGAGATCACCATCAAGTGAGAGTTTGAAAAATTCTGCGTCAGGTGTTTGTGGAGAAGGGGGTATCCCCCGCGACGCCGTTAATGTATTTTGCTCGACTTCACTACACACGGATCACTAGAAGTCGAGCAAAACACATTTTATTTAAGAGTAGCACACAACGCGTTATGGTGCGCCTATTTATTACATCCGTTCTGTATTTTGGGCCATGAAAAGGCGCGTGACCTCGATTTTGAAAAATTTTGCTATTTTGCTTCAGCATAGGTCCATTTGAAGCCAATGCAACGACTCACAAGCCTGTTAGCCTTGTCAAGTGTTTCTCACGTCTTTCACATTTCCTAAATTTCACTTCGTCCGTCCCATCCTATTCAATAGGTACATTTCATCCTCATAATACACTAAAAAAGAACATCCATTTCTTTAAATATAACATTTATCAATTCGAAGTGAAATATAATGAGTTAAAATATTTTTAAGCGTCATGTTACGGACTTCCAAGAAATACCAAATTTATTTTTAATTTTTCTTTTTACTTCTGCGAGGGAAATTAGAAATTGTCTTGAATACTCGTTGATAATAAAATATTTTAACTTGTTATTTCCTGATTCATTTTTGTCTTAAAATCAGACCCTAAATTTACATTAAAAATACAAAATTAAAATAAATTTCCAGAAATTTACCAATTGTGTGTTTTATGGATGAAAACTTCTACCACGAAAT
This sequence comes from Agrypnia vestita, assembly GCA_016648135.1. Classification (NCBI taxonomy): domain Eukaryota; kingdom Metazoa; phylum Arthropoda; class Insecta; order Trichoptera; family Phryganeidae; genus Agrypnia; species Agrypnia vestita. Next base: position 70,110 of record JADDOH010005899.1, read on the forward strand.
GGATTTAAAATGTGTGTTATAATAATTTATTCATATCATTCATTAAAAATAAATTACGATTTGTGAAATAGTGATTTTTCAAATAGATTATTGACATACTCTCGAGGAATTCACGTGTATTTAAAAAAAAATCAGTGAAGAACATCCACACATTATCAAATTCCCACGGTGGAATTAGTGAACGTTGTATTGGGTAATGTGATCACTTAAACTAACTCATACTAGTCATAAGCCCTGTGCCACCCTATGAAGATTTTCACAGATGGTTCCCATATAAGTATCTTCGTCAACGTGAGTCTTCTATTATCTATCTTAAATAATAATCCCTCTGTGGATAAAATACAGTAAGAAAATTTTTAAAGTCTTTTCTCTTTAATATTTTTTCTGTTGCATCAATGTTCATATTTACACGAAGTGAAAATATGAACATTGATGCAACAGTTGAAACAACCTCATTATGTTTTGATACTTTGTAAAAGATGACTAAGGTAGAATAAATACTTAAATCATCAGCGTATAATAAACACATATATTTGAATATACTCGACAAATCATTGTGAAGATAATAAAGAACAAAGGACCAAAGTGAGAACCTTGAGGAACTCCGGAAGTAATAGAAACTGGAGAAAAATCGTATCCGTTAATGGTCACTGCCTCTATGTGAAATGAAATATTCGCAAATCAGCAAATCACCATGGATTCCTGCAACATGGAGTTTTGACAAAATAATATAGTGAATCAAATGATTTACAAATCTGACTCACTATCTTAAGGAAGGTAGCAGTAGTAGATTTTATTATGAACTAGATGTTTGTACCCGGCGTTGCTCGGCTTAAGGATTTAGTTAAAAATAAGCATGTGGGGGGGGGGGGGGCACAAAGGTTTCATTGTTTGCAAGACTCTAATAAAAATGTTTCCACGTAATCTAGGCTGGGATGGATACGATGTCCAGGAGGGAATTTTAGCCTATTAATTCCGCCGTGACCTAAAGAATTAGAATGAAAAATTTGGACAAGATCGCCAAACGGTATAAATTTGTACAGAAAAAATATCAGGTGAGGGGGTAGGTTAAAGGGGAAGGAAGGAAAGTTGTCTTTGTTACCCGCCGGGTCTTGAAGAATAAGTACGCAAAATTTATAACGGATCGGTCATACTGTTAGATTTGTACAGAAAATATAACAGGGGAGGAGTGGGGTAAAGGGGTGAGGTAAAATTCATATTCGCTACCTACGGGTACTAAAGAACAAATATGAAAAATTTTGGTCAGATCGGTTAAACAGTACAAATTTGAATTGAAAATATATGAGGGGGAGGGGAAGGGGTAAAGGGGGAGGGGTGAAACGTCACCTTTGTTACCCGCCGGGTCCTAAAGTATGAGTGTAAAAAATTTGGGTCGAATCGGACAAAAACTATAGATTTATATAGAGAACAGATGGAAAGACAGATAGACAGACCGACAGACAGACAGACAGACATTGAGTTTTATAGGTATAGATTAAGAATGAAATCTTAATTGTTATGGATGAATATTTAATAAAAATCATAATAAATTGTATTGTCTACCATGTCCCTTATTTCTCAACCATTAAGTATTTTCAGTAAAATTTTATTTTCCCAATTGTCATTAAGTGTCTTTTCAGTGTACTTTAATGTCATATTAGCAATGTCATATCGCAGTCATTAACTATTTGTACATTCAATAATATTAGCAACTACATATGTCTTTAACGTTACACCGCAGTCCTCCATCTTGAAGCTATTTCGATTTTCGTATCATCTCCATTCGTAACCCCAAAATATGACCCTATATTTTTTATGGAGTGGAAAAAATCAGAGATCGATAGTAAAGTGACTAAAAAGGTATATTAAAAAAGATTTAATATTTTTAATGATAATTTATTTTTCAATTTTTCTATTCTTGGAGAGAAAAGCGCTACGAAAAATTTTCGGAGCGGTACAGGAAAAATGGTCAATGGAGAATTAGGTTAAACCATAAACTTCAAGTTTGATGTACCGGATATCGCGTCTTCTCTGAAGATTACGCTGAGCCGGACGTGTCCAGAAATCGAACAGAAAATTAATAAGACGGTTCTAAGGCCAAGTATGAGGCTTATACCATCATGACTCAAAGCATTCTGAGAATTTTGGAAAAAAGAACCCCTAGACCTATTACCGAAATGAAGATAACAGGAAATAAGAATCATTAGGAAAATATACTGAAATGTGTAAATCATTAGGCAGAAAAAAAATGAAGATGATCACGTGTTAAAAGCATTAAGGAGTTATTCTGTTATTCTTACACGGCACCGCAAGAAGAATTCTGGAAATCACCATCTTGGAAAGCCCCCTGACATTATAAGAAAATAAATTTGGTTTTGGTGGCAACCTTATACTCCAAAAATTCTGTTCATAAAATAAACATGGACATTACACGTGCATAATCACATATTTTTAAAACTTCTTGAAACAGAATGTGGATCGGCAAATGTTGTATGAAATAGTGCGCTGGAGACATGTTCAACTATACGGAGACTTCCAAGGGGCAAGTTAGCTGTCCAGTACAATGCAAAAGGCCTGCACATAGAAAAGACAATTCAAAAATTTACCTTTGGTTTTCTCCGATTTGTTGAAACTCGGCACTCTGTCGTGGACTCTGTATAATGATGCTTGCTGACTTCACCTCGGAGAACAAATTCACTGTCAATAATGAATTCGAGAAGCAGCGTAAAGATTGAATGAAAAAACGAGATGCGGTTTGGACAGGACCGGGCGTAATGACAGTTGTTTAAATGTTGCAAGCGGCGGCGGCGGTCGTATTTGAACTGAAGCCGGCCCTGTGCTGTCGTTGCGTTGGGAGGCTGAGACAGGCTATCTCTCCCATAAGCACGCCTTTGAAACATTTTTTAAAAATATATAGGTACTGGCACAACCAGCTGCGACTAAAAATTATAATATTGTAAACATTTTTACAAGCAGGGAGTCATTTTTTTTAACATCCCTTAAAATTTTTGGTCATTTATCGGTCGGAAATAACGCTGACCAAAATAAATAACTAAAAAATGTTCTTTTACTTGCATGAATGTACTTCATTTTTATATATTTTGGATTCACTGTATTCATTGGCAAATGAAGCCACCTTGTTCTAAAATGGGATCTCTTGTAATTTTTGTAATTTTCTAAATTTTATTTTTGTTTATCTAGAGAACATCATTATTGTTGAGATTCCACAGTTGCACATAACGGACTAACCTGACTCCCTTCCACAGACTTCGGTCTAGTTAAAGAGACAATGATTAACTTTTACTTGAATCTGAAAACTAATAATGAAAAACAGAGTTTTTATATATAAATACAAGTTTTTATCATATTCCCTTTCTCATTGAAACAGATTTCGCGCCTACTCCACGCGTCGGGCTTGAAAATTAAACAATATATAAATCGTTTAAATTCAAAATTGTACTATACTATAATTATTAAATTTTTTAAACTAAAATTTGTTACATCATTTTAATTGTCAGCCTGAAAAGTTTCAGCTCGATTGGATCACGGGAAAAGGGTTTAAAATCGATCCTAATTTTTTTCGGCAGACAAACAGACAAGCCGACAAGCAGACAAGCAGACGCTACGAGTTAAAAGAAAAGGAGTAAAAAATGTAAAAGTATATTACTTTGTACTCACTTATTCATTGTTTTGATTAACAAATATAATCAAATTAAAATAGCCTGGTCCGTTTTTTGAGAAAACTAACGCTTCCAATCGCACCATATGGACCTCCAATGTGGTCTCCCATGTTATTTTCATACATTATAAGCTTTAATTTGAATAAATAAAAAATACATATCTTTCATCACATTATCACTGTAATGCGAAATAAATTTAATTATCATGTTTAAATAAAATATATCATTTTACATTTGTAATGTTGCGGTCGTTGATGATGTATGTAATTGTAAAAGTGTGGTAATCCGCTAGTTAATACCTTCAATTGTGACAGGTGATTTAACGGGATTGTATCGCCAATTTCATGTGAACATGGCCACAGAAATCTGGTGAAATACATGCCATAATACAAAGTTTATTATATTAACAACGCTGATAATCGAATATTTTTGACATATTTATAATAAAAAATCACATTAATCCTGTAATAAATTGCACCGTAACTACACAGCGCGTGATAAATGCGTGTTCAGTGTTTTAATCATAAATTATTTTTACATAATAAACCATATCTGCTTTATTTTTAGAGTATATTATTTTTTTTAAGAACAGACTTAACTGAATCATATTTTCAGATGTATCACCATTAATTATGATTAATTTAAAAGATGTTTCAAGGAGAAGAAGTTATTTATATGGAAAATTGTGCATGAAAGTGTTTCATGCATAATTTCACCGCATCAATTTTTTTAACGTTAAATATTTCTTTCATACATTCAAGTGGACTATGCTAGAGACCTTTACGGTTATTTTCATGATAAAAATACATAGATTTCGCATCTGGTTGTAATATACAGGGTTATTTGTAAAACATTAATAACCTCGCAGGAATGTATTCCTGCCTTGATTATGAGTCGAAAATGATCAAGCTATTATGACCTAATGTCAATAGTTAAGGAGATATGCGACATCAAAGTTTGCATTTTTTTTCAATACTTCTGACTTATTTTTTGTAAAACGTTGAACTATCATGACAGTAACTCATATCGATTACAAAAAATTCATTGGTTTCAATACAAGTTAAATAAATGATAAAAATCCTGAAAAATTCTAATTGGAATGGTTTCCAATTGGAATTCGAAGGTATTTATTTTTTTATTTGACTTGTATTAAAGAGAATGAATTTTTCATATTCGATATAAGTTACTGTAATGATAGTCCAACGTTTTACAAAAAAGAGTCCGGAATAAAAATGAAAAAAAATTTAAACTTTGATGTCGCAAATCTCCTTAACTATTGATATAAGGTCATAATAGCTTGAACATTTTCGACTCACAATCAAGGCAGGAATATATTCCTGCGAGGTTATTAATGTTTTACAAATAACTCTGTATATTCATTCAGGGTGCTTCAAAAATTAACGAATTTTTAAATTATTTTTTTCTACGCGAAACCCCTTCATGTTTCTTTATGTTTAAAAAATTACACAGTATTTTTATAAGATTTTTAAGTTCCGAAACTAACAGGTTTAATCATTCAGAATATTTTGAGTTTGTCCATATTTTTCAGAACATAGTACTGGATTTTGTCCCAGGGACATCATTAATAAATTATAATTGTCTCATAGAGACTTTTCAGTCCTTTATGGGAAAGCGGGTATAGAAGTCTTTGGATGTTCCAATCAAAAATATATATATCATTAGTGACATCTGTTTTGGTTGGAATTTTTAAAGCAAAATCGTTTAATTTTGTTTATTTTTATTTCGAGATAATATTAATAAATAAAAGTATCCAGTTCCTATAGAAATTATTTTTTTAGTTTAAAAAGGCATTTAGGTGACGTTCAAAATGTGCGTCTTGCTTGCAATGCGCAGTAAAGTGGAATAAATTTCCGCCCGCCTCGGGTATGAACCCAAGTACACCGGCATACTTGAATTCAAACGACGCTTAAGCGCCGCGTTGTTAGAGAGTTCACCCATAAACAAAGTGAATTCTAAGAGAGATAGAACGAAGATTACTAACACCCAAACTTCTTCAACTAACTCGTTAGAGAGGGATGTATAAACCTGACTAATGTATGCTACGTATGGAACCAGTGCCTACTATATTCTATAAGGTTCAAGTTTCACTTAGACGCCGTAGTATTTAATTGGTTTTTTAAGTATTTTTACAGGATCGTGGCGATGGAAGGCAAATCAGATACTTGAAAGTAATTAAAGTTTTATCGATTAACTAAAATCACTCAACACGAATTTATCTGGTGATTTATTTTGTAATTCGTACTAAATTTACAGCAATCGTACTACGCCAGTCACTCGAAAAACTTTCACTTGTATCTAGAAATTACGATCATTATCGAATACTTCTCATATGCTGGTACCTTATTGCTGGAAAATATCCGTACTGAAATCGCCACATGTCGCTTTTTTTCTGTGGTTTGTCTCTGGTTTTGCTTCTGTATTCAGTACAATGCCGTCGTTTATATATAAAAACCCAATGTTTTCGAAGTTTCTACAGTAGTTCTATTTTTTTTTTCTGAAATTGAAGTTGAAATTTTTTCTTTATTGAAAATAAAAATATTACATATATTTTACATCGAATATTACATTTTTTTACTTGTTTAACTGTCCCCAGTAAATTCTTTCCTCATAATACTTGTGTTTGAGGACTTATAAATACTTGTGTTTGAGGACAGGAGTATGATACATAAGCGCATGAATGAATAAGTATGTATAAGTTAATAATGGAACAGTGTAGAGAAATACAAAACATCATAAGATAAATATTATTGACTCAAGTATACTAATTATTTCGGAGTATCATTATTTTTTATAATTCTAACTATTGTTTGGTTATGTTGTGTATATTCTATTTGTTTTATGTGTTTCTTGAATTTTTTATAGTGTTCTTCAGTTCTTATATTCATTGGTAAGTTATTGAAATATTTGACACCTATATATGTGTAATGGTGTTGTGTGGCTGTTTTGTTATATTTAGGAATGTTCAATCATCCTCTTATTTGCGCTTTTTGACTTTGTTTTTAATCTTTGAAAACTTCGATTATGTGTAGTTCTTATTGCTTTATATTCTCGTGATAATAATGATTATCTTATAATTTTACTTGTATCTAAACATATTTTAAAAACTGTTAAGATTTTTCCGGGTTATCCTGCCCCTCGACTATTCTAATAGGTTTCATGATCTTTCGTCATTGTCTTCATTATTGGCTCTACCATCGAGATGGGGAATGGTCTCCTCAATAGTTTTTCTCCATTGATACCTATCAATTATTTTTATTTATCTCCAGTACAACCTGATTTTACATCTGTCTAAGTGATAAAATTAAATTTTATTGTCACTTTATGCTAGAAACAAAATAAATATCAAAACATCGGGGATTTCCCAACATTGAAATTCTGCACATTTCGGAAACGATTGGAAATCGATAAAACACGCTAGGTTATGTCGGAAGATTCTTTAAAATAACATTGTGCACGAATCTGCAAATGGCACAGTCTGTTGTGTCAGTTGGTAAATGCCACAGAAGGTAAAACAGACAGCTAGCGATACCACAGACTAAAAATATGAATGGGGTATCTACATATGGAAGTTTCTTATGAGAAACTGAGCGATACAAACGACGTGCATCAGTATATCAGAGACAAGTGAAATATTTGCTCCAGTTAAGCTCGTGTCCAGTGACTGCGTAATAAATAAAAGTTTATATTGTTTTGAGTGTTTCATTCCGTCTCTCACCGCGGGAATACCATGACAATATTGTTAATACTCACATTTAAAAAAAAATATTAATTATCATAGACCTCAAAGATATAAATCATAGACCTCAAAGGAGACACTAACAGTAATAATATTTCATAGTATGAATTTATATATTATTTTTAAAAATAAATATCCCGGTGCATTCTGCACTTCCGAGGTGTGTTTAGGGTCACCAGATGCAGAAAAGAAGAAAAATCAAGTCTAAGTCATTTAAAATATAATATTATATATTATATATAATATTAGGTCCTTACATATGAAATTGGCGTTTAGTATGGGAGGAACATAAAGCCGATTTTTTTTTATTATAATATTTTTATTTAATCAAAGTATGTACCATTGCTATCTATGCACTTTTGCCATCTCATAGGTAGTTCATCGATCCTTTTACTAAAAAAACCATTCGGACGGGAATCAATAAAATCTTTGAAGGCGGTTTGGACTGCCCCATCGGAGTTGAATTTTTTCCTTTACAAGAAGTTATCCAAATTTCGAAAAAAATTGTAATCTGTTTGGGCAAGGTCCGGATAGTACGGTGTATGTGGCTTAGACATTCCAATTGAAGCTCCTCTAATTTGTAGCCGTCTGTTGTGGCAGTGTGTTGTCTATAGCGTTATCATGAAGCAGCAGTGGCCTAGAGCGATTAACCAGCCTCGGTTGTTTAGCAGCTATCTTTTCCATCATGGTTGCAGTTGCTGACAATAGACATCTGCCGTAATCATATGGCCAGATTTAAGATTTAAAATCCCTTCATTATTGTGCTGGTTGAGTAATGCAACGCAGCAGTCAACGCGCGTTTGTTGATTTGCTTCACTCAATTCGTGAGGTACCCACCTTTCAAGCTTTTTCACCTTACCAATTTGCTTCAAGTGGATTAAAACAGTTTTATCACTAACACCGCAGCCTGCAGCTAACTCGAATGTGGTTTGCGATGGATCCGCTTCCACAATAGCCTTCAATTCTTCATTATCAACTTTGGTCTCCGGCCGTCCACGGGGCTTGTTCTGCAGGTCGAAATTTCCAGAACGAAAACGTTGGAACCAAAAACGCACTGTGTTTTCTTTTGCGGCACCGTCGCCATACACATCATTAATCCTTCGAGCCGTTTCTGCAGCACTGGTGCCACGGTGGAACTCGTACTCGTAAATAACGCGATATTTCAAGTTTTTCATTTTGTAAACTGAGTGACGCAAAGAAAAAAACAATTGAGGAAAAAACAAATGAATTATAATTTTCAAAACACAAATACATGAGTAAATAGCTGTATAAATTTGGATTTGGAATTCCTAACCAAAGAGAAGATATTTGAGATCAAATTTGCCAGTACGGCAAAACATCAATTTCATATGTAAGGACCTAATATAAAAGCTTTTTTTATAAAGGAAAACAAACGGCTTTATTCTAAAAATAATAATATTTTGGTATTGTTACCCCAACAATCAAAAGCAGAGAAGGTGTAGATTCACTTAAGTTCACCTTATTCAGTGATAACTACCCCAAAACTCAAAAATAGACGGGAGGTATTTATTTACGCCCATGTAATGACTTAATTATTTTACATTTAAAACTTTTGCAATTTCAGATGAGACCTTTGAAAAGTAGTCATGACTCTACATGGTCTAATTAGCGTGATTTTTTGATTAATCAATATTTGTCATTAAAAACCCGAGATAGGAAGCGGAAATTGCCTCTTGCATTTTTACATCTACATAAACGATGGTGCAATATTACTTTTCAATACCCAACAGTTGTGCTGTAATGGCATATAAATTATTTTGAATTAAAATTGCATATTTTATTACATATATTTGAATTGTAAAGATGTCTGTGTGTTCTTAAAAATGTCCTGATTATTTAATGCCTAAGTGATATTTATATCATTGTGCAAACTAGTCATTTAAATCATAAGTTTTGTCTAATATATAGTTTTTGGATGAATATTATATAATAATATAATTTTAAAAATTAGTGGAACTAAGTTTTGTTTTACACACATCTGCTAATTTCTTCATCCAAAGAGTTCAAATTCTTAATTAAAGAGAATATTCTCTTCGAAATAATAGAAATATTGATATTGGGCAGATTCCTTGACGTTTCTCTATTTTGAGTGTTGGGGGTAACAATCACCAAAAAGCAATCTTGTTATTTTCAGAATACGACTGATTAATAGCAACATTAAAAAACTTTGTTATGTCTCAGTTAAAAACACTATTCCTGCTTTTAATGTGTTTTTCCTATGTATCTCTAATTAAGTCTCAAGATTTAGTCGTACTCTGCAAAAGATGATATTAGCTTTAAAAAAGAGAGTAATTATAGTGTAAATAAATTTCTCTTTAAATTAAATATCACTTTGTTTGACACCATTTTAGTTATAACTAACTAGTTTCAGCTCACAGCTGAGCCTTCAACAGGGTTAAATATAACTTATTAAAAAGATAGTCACAAATAATCAAGAAAGCATTAAGGGAAGAAAGAGACACAACGTCAACTTTGGTGGGGGTTACGTGAGAGAAATGGGGTATGGGTGGGCGTAGTTAATTGGAAGGGGAACATATCTTGAATTCTGCTGTATGAAATGAAGAAATAAGACGCCGAACAAAAGTTGCCGATATTATGGAATTGCCGTATTGCGAAACTAAAATGGCAGGCGAAATTCAACAGGAGGATTCTAGATGGGCACCTAGAATTCTACAGTGGAGGCCCTGGACGAAAAGTGAAGGCATCGGAAGACCTCCCAAAAGGTGGTCTGATGACATAGTCTAGCAAGAAGAAAGAACCTGGATGCAAAGGTGGAGAAACAGAGATGAGTGGGGGAAAATGGAAAAGGCCTACATCCAGCAGTGGAGGGAAGAAGGCTGCGGAAGAAAAATATCGTTAAAATGGCCGCCTTTATAAAGTTTATTTTCAATAAATTCTGACTTTGCCATTACATTTGAAACATAAAACCGTTAAAATGGCCGCCTTTTTATTTCTGTAAACATGGAACCCTTTTAACAATCACCCTTTGCATTACTTTACGATATAATTTTGTGTTTACATCTAAATGTTCAAACTTGTTGTGAAATAAACAAGGAGATCTCATTGATCAGATAGGGATGTTTAAGTCTTCTGTGTTTTCTGGGGTATTCTGTCGTAGTTATTTATACAAAAACTATCGCATTGCTAGCCTTAAGCTGTTGCTTATGTTAAGGATCCCCGATCAAAATGACATCTAATGTACATATTTTATAATTGTTATGTATTGATATGTTCGACATGTATACAGAACAGGTTTGTACGAGAATAGCCGTAATGATGTGTAGTTATCTATTATAACATGAATATGAAGCACTATATCTGTCTTAACTATATTCATTAATTCCATTTTGCATGTCGTAAGGTAAGTAAATAGATTTTTTCGTCAGTAAGTTGTTTTTTAATATAATTTATGAAGCTATTATCTTTTGGAAGATTTAGGATAAAATTTAGGGCAAAATTTTTATTGTCACGGAAGTTGCGCACGTACAGCGTGCGCATTGTAGCGGAAATGGGTGTAGTGGAAAGCATTTATCGGGATGCGAGACCACGAAATGCACACGCATCCATTTAACCCTCAAAAAAATTATTCACTTGAAACAAGTATTCCAGTAATATAATAATGTATTATCAACCATTTTGAATCGAGTACCAATCATACAGCTGATGAATTCAAAAGCTGACGAATGATTAGTTATGCTGTGGTGGAGCCAGACCTGCTTGGATTCTAGTCCCTAGAGCGTCCCAAACGAACAAATCACGCTGAAATCACGCAAATCGCCCAACGAGAAGCCCAAGGCGCCGGCAAAGTACCAATTCATTCTCTCACCGCCCGGCGCCCGCGATACCACGCTCAAACCCACGCTCCGTAAATTGTTGTATAACGCATTCTCCTAACATACAAAGTTTCGTGACTTCAATAAACCAACAAGTTCATTGTGAGTACATCTTTATATTCATCCTGTATCACATCCCGCCTTACGTACACCTTCACGCATATTTACACGCACGCCTTTGGCATTCACGCTACATGCATCAGACTAATTGTGCATTTTGGCAGAGGTGCACAATCTCACTGATTCCTTCGCGAATACACGCACATTACATAAAATCATATCCGCCACACTGGTGACACCGAAGTGATGTATTATACAAAACAACCATCTGCCACACTGTTAATAGTTATGCAGTGCGGCTGACAAAGTCGTATAGTTTCGAAACTTTTGAATACGGAACTGTTGTAAGTCACTTGGACTTTTTTGAAAATAAACACGTATTTTGATTCGTCCCATCATAATATGTCCGCGATGTAGTGGCAATTAACGTTTTAAACTAATATTTAAATATCAATTATCACAATCATTCCAAAGAAGTATAACTTCTACGGCGCGTACATGATTATACGCTCCTCTAAAAAAATTGTAAGTGCACTTGAGATAAGTAGTCACGAAAACGGCGCTGTTTGAATTATCAATTTATTATTATTAATCTATGCCTGATCGTTTATTATTTTATAATTGTTATTCTTCCAGCTTTTCTTATTATGTAATTCTTTTTTCAAATTTAGAAATAATAAAAAAAAAAGTTTTTTGTTAATATTTTTAAAGTTATTTTTTATTCAACTGTAACTGGTTATGGATATTTTATACAAACCGAATGTTTTTCCGAGAAACGATTCTCGACGTTTCGTTGAATTGTTATTCAACATCATCGGGAGGCCGACCTTAACCGGCAGAGGTAGAGGGCGGAGGTCGTCCTCCTGATGACGTTGAATAAGAATTCAACGAAACGTCGAGAATCGTTTCTCGGAAAAACATACGGTTCGTATAAAATATCCGCAACCAGTTACAGTTAAATATGTCTGACGACCGTCATAACAACCTTAACTCTTTATTTTTTATTTTCTTTTACTCTTTATATTTTTCCGTTATTTTGCTTCACATGTGTTATTGTTTATGTTATAGGTCAGGTATGTATGTATATTTATATGGCGGACCAGATTAGGCACACCCAACATGGTTATGGTGGAATAAAATTATAATTATGTTTTCTATTCAATCTTTCTAACCGACGTTTCGGATTCTATTGCAGCTCTTATGCACCCTTATGTTCTGAACGTTGACCAAAAACGTCATCTACACACGGTAGAATATCTCAAAATACTCTACGCAAAACTTTCTGAATAGATTTTAAAACATGAGAACTTTATTAATTTTTAAGTCTGTTTGTAAATGTTTTGAGGGGTTGTCCATTTTGTTTTAAACTATCAAGTAGAATGTTACTAGGTCCTTACTTTAAAAGTGAATGGGGGATACGTCCTCTTTCAGAACACCTTTTGGGAACCCTAACCGTAGGTAAGCTACTCACCTAATGGTGCAATAAAAATTGTCTCGGTGTTATTATTTTTCGTGACAGAACTACTGAATACCTGCTCTGAACTAAATAATGCTCCTTGGTACGCAAGAAGCTAAGAATAACAAATGATAAACATTCATAGAGACCAAAGGCATTGGGTTCTTAAATGAAGAGAATCTTTTACACGCGTTCTCATTTAATATTTTGATTTATATCTGAAATATTTTTTTAAGAGTAAGACAACCGATCATATACAACTATGCTACTAAAAGCTTCAATCTAAAGTCTGTACGAGAAATAAACGGCATTTGTTCGACAAAATTTTCATCCATTCATAATTATGATAAAATTTCCGGTAAAGCAATGAATTTGTTTTCATTTGTCTAAAGATGTTCTAAAAACTACTATGATATCTCCTCAATAAAATTGCTTAGTTGTGATCTTTTATTAAAATTCACTTCATTTTAAAAATATTCATATGAAAAAAACATTGAACGAGTTCCATTATTAATCAATTAGTGTATATTATAGATATCTCACAGAGACGAAACTGTATTAATTATGGGAAAGTAGGTATAGAAGTCATTTGGGTGTAACAGGACTTATGACCTGTCTTTTGGTAGGCTTAAGTGATCACTTTACACAATTGTAACATTCGCCATTTCCACCCATGATAGAATATACCATGCTTATTCATTTTTTGGAAGTTGTATATATGTTCAAGTTGCGTGAAGCTTTCATATATGAGTTGTAAGCGCCTTTTCCATGCGGCCTGTACAAAGCCATTTTCATTCCCCTAAATCCCCACAGATGTCGCTAATGAGAAAATCTACAATTGATTTTACGGAATTTAGGGAGCAATATCCTTTTATAATATTCTGAATTGTAAATACTGGTCAAAAAGGAATTTAACAAAAATTGGAAATAATATTTCCTGGCGTATCCTAGTGTAATGCAAGTATTCGGATGAATTTCATTACACATAATAAAAGGATATTGCTCCCTAAATTCCGTAAAATCAATTGTAGATTTTCTCATTAGCGACATCTGTGGGGATTTAGGGGAATGAAAATGGCTTTGTACAGGCCGCATGGAAAAGGCGCTTACAACTCATATATGAAAGCTTCACGCAATTTGAACATATATACAACTTCCAAAAAAAAATGAATAAGCATGGTATATTCTATCATGGGTGGAAATGGCGAATGTTACAATTGTGTAAAGTGATCACTTAAGCCTACCAAAAGACAGGTCATAAGTCCTGTTACACCCAAATGACTTCTATACCTACTTTCCCATAATTAATACAGTTTCGTCTCTGTGAGATATCTATAATATACACTAATTGATTAATAATGTCTCTGTGACATAAATCCAGCACTGTTCTGAAAGATTTGAACAAACTCAAAATATTCTGAGTTACATTTTTTCTTTTTTTTTTTCTTTTTTTTTTCTTTTTTAAAAAAAATAGAGATGCGAACACGGAATACGTGTCACATCAATATTCTTACTATTTTCAAACTAAGCTAAACGCTTGTGCTATGAAAATAGGACTAACTTGCTAGTCTGGAGTGAGATTCGAACTCGCGACCTTTAGATCACGAGGCGAGTGTCCTAACCACAAGACCAACAAGCAATCTTTCGAATAAATTTTCCGATTGAATATATTGATTACAATTTTTTAATATCACTTATTTGCAGACAAAAATATCTGAAAAAATATCTGAATTTATTAATATATATTAAAAATATTTAAAGTATGTCCAAATGTAAATGTAATTGTATATTGGTGTCAAAAACTCCAAAATGACCATAGATGTCTCATTAGCGACATCTGTGGTCATTTAAAGGGAATGAAAAAGCTTTGGTGCCGGCCGCGCTGGGGATCGATACAACTCATATGTGAAACGTGGCGTATAATTTAAATTATACAACTTCCAAAAATTAGTAGCCGTGGTATTCTATCATGGGTGGAAATGGCGAACATTACATTGTGTAAAGTGATCACTCAAGCCAGCCGTACGATAAGTCGAAAGCCCTATGTACACCCAAAGATTTATATACCTACGTTCCCATAGAAGTACAGTTTCGTCTCTGTGAGATATCTATAATATTCATTGATTGTTTAATATGTATTAGAATTAAAAATGAATTTAGACATTGAATAAATATTGAAATAGTATCCAAAATATTAAATGACCTAACTGACATCTTCGTACTCTTAAATATGATAAATGTATGTGCACCTAATAGAAACATATGAGTGCTCACACCATTTTCTTTTATCACCAATGCGGAATGCTTTTATAACCAATGTAACCACTCTGTAGAATTCAGAAACTTGGTGCAGTGAATGAATATACAGAGTGTATAATTTTTTTTATAATAAATATTTTAAGTTTTAATAATTAGCATTTCTTAGTCTTTTACCGTATAAATATAATATCATTAATTTTATTGCGCAATATTCATTATCATTGAAACTCTGTTTTTGTAAAAATTAAATATTTGTGGCATTTTTTTTATTTATTCAAAGTGATTTTTTGTTGTTTTTGTTACCAACCTTATTACTGTGATAGCTGAGACAGGACAGTATGTAGTAGATATTCTGTGAAAAATTAAAATGCTATCTTTAAATACAATAACTATTTGTATAACACCACTTTATTGAGTTTACTTTAAGTTGAGTTTAACTTAACTTAATTAATCAGTTAATACTGAGCCCTGATAAAGACTCAGCTGTGAGTTAAAACTAGTTGGTGTAAACTCAATAAAGTGGTGTTATACAAATAGTTATTTTATTTAAAGATATTATGTCTCACCACAATATGTTTGCTTCGTGTGAAAATTTAAATAAAAATGCTTTCACCTTCTGGTCGATAGGTTTCATCTTTATTATTATTTTTTTTAAATTTTATCTTGTGGCAATCAGAGTACCGGGCCACAATGCCCTGCTCTTTAAATTTGTTGTATCATAAAGAGTTCATGATTGATCACATGTTGTTCTCCTTCCTTTGCGGGGAGTTTTGTCATCTTAGGTTGACAGAGTGTTGATCGTTGGGTTTATTTTATTATATTTTATTTTATTTCTTTGGAAATAAACACAAGTTAATAAAATGTATGAATATGAGCATAAGTTATCAGAATCGAACATATTATCAGGCGTCCTAATATTTTTTTCGTATATAGAAACAAATTTGAAATACATAAACAATAATATTATTTTAAAAAATAGTAAAATTAAGTATAAAAATTACTTAAAATTTATACTACGCCCTCGTTCATTCCTTGCTTATATACGGCATTATTTGTTGGGGAGGAACGTATACAAAATACCTTCATCCAGTAGTTATAGTGCAAAGATTAATTCTTAATGTAATCCTTAAAAAAACCTTCCCAACAAACGAATTATAAAAACTGTTTCTCGTTATAATAAAGCAAGTTTCTTTAATAAAAATATGTAAAGAAAAATATCTAAACCAAAACCTGAAATATTTTTAACTAATGAGAAATAGTAGCCAAATAATTACACCAAAATTCAAAACAACGCAATTTCTTATTTTTTAAATTATCATGTTGATAATTTAATAAATAATTATAAAATTCTTTCAGGTTCATGCCAAGAATTTTCTTGTTGATTATTTAAATGATGTTACCACAAAGTCATTTATTATTTTTTTAAGAAAGTAAGAAACAGTGCTTATATTATATATGATTTATATATTTTAAAGATGTTTATTTTCATTAACTTGAGTCTAACAAACGACTTTATACTAATACTGCTTTATATTAATACTACTGTGGTAGCTTAATTAGTAACTGCTCATATTTACTAACGTACGATTAGGTAAATAATCAACATGTCAATCAGTTAACCTCGGATTACCACGGATCAATAATCCATTATTCGCGATTATATTAATTTCACAACTTGTGTAATTTTCCTGTAGCTTAAATTTACTTTCTAATAGTTTCAAAATAAAAAAAAGAAATATTTATACTTTCCACAACATTGTCAAGGGGTCTTTGTTCATTTCTTAGTGAGTTTAAGCAAAATTTAAATTTCCTTTATTTCATGGTTAAGTTTTCAATATGTGCTTCCCATCTAAGTTTGTCATCTTCCCTGTCATTATAATCTCAAATAATAAGAATATCTTTGTCCATCCTAGAATATTATAGAAGATTTCATTCCGTTTTCAAAATTGTTATTTAATAAAATGAAAACATTATCTTTTTGCTTTTTTGTTATTAAATACTCTGGATTCAGCAACATTTTATAAGAAAGTATGTTCTAAGAACACAGTTACTGGATTTTGTCTCCAGAGAGATAAGACACAGACATTAAATTATAGAAGTCTCTTTGGGACTTCTATAAATTGATCTTATTAATTTTATTTAATTACTCTTGTAAGCCCTGGATATTAGAGATTTCCGTCCACATTTCTCATGTATTAATAGCGTCGTCTCTGTGAGACTTATATCTTCTTCTTTTCCTCAGCCTTCTTTCCTCCACTGCTGGATGTAGGCCTCTTCAATTTACCTCCACTCATATCTGTTTCTCCCCCTTAGCATGCAGGTTCTTCCTGCTTGCTGGACTATGACATCAAACCACCTTTTGGGAAGTTTCCGATGTTTTTACTTTTCGTCCAGGGCCTCCACTGTAGGATTCTGGGTGCCCATCTAGTAACCTCCTGTTGAGCCATATATCCAGCCCACTGCCATTTTAATTTCGCGATACGGTCCATAATATCGGCAACTTTTGTTCGGCGTCTTATTTCTTCATTTCTGATTTTATCTCGAAGGCTCACGCTAAGCATTTATCTGCCTTTCCATGATACGCTGTGTACACTTTAATTTGTGTATGCTTTTTGCTGTTAGTATTACTGTTTCTAGGCCATATGTCATAATTTTGGATACACGTATCAAACATTTTTCTATTCAGGCATACTGGGATCTCTTTATTTTCAAATAAAAATAATAAAAATATTATTTGAGACATTAAAAATGTATTAATTTATCCTAATTAATTACACTGAATTCTTCTTTTTTAATGTGTCAGATTAGTGAAAATTAAAACTAATAAGTGCATCCATCACCAAATCGCATATTTCATTAGTGTTAATCGTGAATCAAAATATATAATTACCTAAGCAACAATGTCCGTCACTAACGGTACCAGACGTCACGAATAATGATGAGGTATATAAAATAAGGTCCAGAAAAAGTAAGATTCTCTAAGTAATAATGTCACTAACGCTACCATATGGCTCTAAAAATATTGAGGTATAATATAATAATGAATTTTATATAAATAATGCAAAAAAAGCATAATTCTTTACTCAATAACGTCCACTGCTAACGTTATTATGACCCCTACGCTAGTCCGCCCTCATCTCTCAGCTAGCTCTGTTCTCACAGCCTTAACTGGCGGCCGAAATACTATATAAAAAGTTGTTAATTTTTACTCCCTTTATACTAACTCGTGGGGTCTGCTTGCTTGCTTGCCGGCTTGCCGTCAATATAAACTTTGGATCGATTTTCGACCCTTTTCCCGTGATCCAATCGAGCTGAAACTTGGCAAGTAGACTCGTGGCGACGATCAAGAAGATCTATCAAATTTTCGTTTTAAAAAAATAATAATTATAGTATAATTTCGGATTTATAGAAATTTTATTGTTTTTTTCAAATTGTAATCATTAGAAAAGTTTGATTGCTAGAAACGGCGGCCCGATAACGTCGCGGAATATTTTCTAAATTTGAATTACTCCGTCGGTATCATAATAGGTACTTCACTACGAATGTCGAAAATCTAAATTGACTGACAAATGTTTTTAGAATTTAATCTTCAAAGCATGAAGTGTCTTATCAAAGCTCAAAACATCTAACATTTTAGAAATATATTAAATTACTGTAAGTTTGGTGTTATGTTATATGTTTTAATTCGTCTTTAATTGTTGTTATATTTTACAAAGAAAGGGAGTATAATAAAAACTTGGTTTTTATGGGTTACTTTTTTTGTGAGTTACTAGCTGTGCCCGCGCGGCTTCGCACGCGTAGATTTTTAGAACACTGTTTGGATCTTCATAGAACTTTCGCGAACCTTCTAGAACATTCTCCTTCCAGAACTTCCAAGAAATTCGAATGTACAAGAACCTTCTAGACACACTGACACATTCCGCCACTCAGTTTAGAACCTTATAGAACTTTCTAGAACCTTCCCCTTCCAGAACTTTTTAGAGCAGGTTTTCCGGAATCTTCTTGACTCACCAACACAGTCAGCGCGCCTATTTTAAAACAATCTGAAGCATTTACGGCCTTCCCATAACAAAACAATGTGCTAGAATGCACATTTTCGTCACCCACTCCCACCCACGCTCAGCCACCCCCACCAAACTCGCACATTCTCAATGGGACACCAAGAACTATCCACCATCATAACCACCAGGTGGTGGTAGTATCTGGTTGTGGATAAAATTTGGCGGATAGGGAAACACGGGTTTCTTTATATATATATATATATATTGATTATATAGCCAGTGCCTAGTAAAAATAGATTTTTCGTTTGTGATGCAGTCGTAATTACGCTTTGGAATTTTCGTAATGTTGCAATCGCAATATTGATTAGTTAAGTAACATCAGAGTAATATACATAGACATGCACATCGCATGACGTGATTAATACGAGGAGAACTCGCGCTTATACACATGCGCACAGAAAATAACAATATTGATACTGTTATACTCTATAACAAGTAACAGTTCAGCGGTGCATGTTTTTGAACCACATATCCGGATCAGCTATCAAATTCATTATATTCAATGAGATTAATTGTGACAGCGTATCTGTTCACTGAGACTAATGTTAATGCTGAAGACCACCCACCCACCCTGTCCCATCCCCCTCACCAGAGCTCTCATCATTATTATCAACCCAGGTTTTAGTACCGATGTATATTCAATGGGAAGTACCCAGTGGAACTTGGTTCACTAATGCTGCTCCGGTTTATGGTGGAGAACAGTGGCGTGCGCTGATCATGGCCCGAGGCTGTGATGCTTATATCGATGCTACAATAACAAGAGAGTACAATAACAAGAGATGGAAAGCAATCATTCCAATCCGCTTCAAATTCATATTCATGTTTGCGCCATTTTACAACACGCCTGTTCGAGCAATGACGTGTTTTCGGAATACCGCGCGGCGCTAGAGGTTTGAGTGCTGCATTTAATTGTTATACGCTTGGAGAATATTTGCGAAAAAATATGCAATATACACTCTATCATAAAAAAAAATTTGTTTACAGGGGATGTAATAATAAATATTTTTTCTGCAATATAAATGTATCTTAATTTACCTACAAGAGGCGGGAAATTCTTTCGATGTTACCCAATCTCCTCACCTGAGGGGTTCTCACTGTACAATTTTATACTCGGTGGTTCTATATTTAATTTTTGGAATTAATTGGATGTTGTTTCAACTGATAAAACATTTTCAATATTTTTTCGAGTATGAGAATGTTCTTAGGTTTTACGGCCACTCAGAATTTTCAGGTTTGTTTTTTCTGGGTTATTATGCCGTGTTATTACGATTGTTCAAATTTTTAGGACACAATTAATAAAGATTAATTATTTGTATTTATTTTGTCTATTTATTTTAAGAAATCTATTTATATTTATACGGTTTGATAGATATGGAAATCTTTGGGTGCTCACAGGGCTAAAAAGCTATCATTAGGTAAGCTTAAGGGATCATTTTACATAATATAACCTTCACTGGTTTCACCCAAAATCGCCCACACGTCTATCTCTTTTTGGAAGTTGCATATATATGGTTCACATCCACCTTGTTTTGAATTTTTGTAACCACTATGCTCAAGATGTCTATGTTTTTTAAATTTTTCATACACACATACTTACTTTCCCATATAAATATAATTAGCTACATCTCTTTTAGACATCTACTATTTATCTTTATTAATGATATAAAATTTTGTTTTTTAAAATTAAATATACTCAGTATGTCTTTGCAAAAATTAAAATTGTGTTTTTTTTTTCTTTTTATTGATTAAAAATTGAGTTCTGTAGTACAAACACCGTATGTATTTCAATAATAAAATAATTATATTCGAAGGACATCTCTCAATTTCAATACTAGAATCAAAGAACATATGAGGTGTCTTAATAACAACAATTTGTCCGAATTTAAAAACCTCCTCACAGAAAATAATCATAAATTTGACTTAAAAACAGGGGTGAAAACATTAAATACAAATAATAAAGGTTTTAAATTAAATAATTTATAAATAATTTATAAAAACATTAGGGAAGCGGTAAGTAATAAAGCACCTCTAATCAATAACCAAATACATTTTCCATGCAGACTTTTTTTAAATTTAACTTTCACAAAAGATTTGGTAGCATCCACATTAGACCCCGCCCCCACTCACTCTCTTTCCCTTGTAGATTCCTGATCGTTATATAGGCAAATTAGTGCATGCTTGTCTTCGACGAGATTAACACGCATATAATATATATTGGTGAAAGGTTAACAATACTACGGTTGTGGTGTATAGTGTTGTGAACATAGAAGTTGGTCCTGACGAAGAGACGGGTACGTCTCGAAACCGGCAGACCTAGATCCGGTAGTGGTTTATACTTATTTAACTAACACTCTGTTATAATGTCTAACCACAAAGTTAATGCTTTTAATATTAATAATATTAATAACCTCTTAACTATTTTACAGTTTGCGGGGTATTTCAAAATATTTATTTTAGGCACTTAAATGAATAAAAATATGTTACGTTATGTTATAAACGTCACGCCCTTTACCTGCGAATGTAGTCAGAGAGAATAGAACGCCACATTTTTCTATCTTGGCACACTTATTTTGCTTTGTCCACATTTGTGTATCTTCTTATACACCTAAGAAGTCGTGACTAAATTCCGCGAAAATATTGGCGGCGAATAACGATGAATAGCGGAAATAGGGAGACATTTCGGGATGCCTTTATCCAGCAATGGATATAAAATGCCTGATCATTATGATGATGATATTTAAAATGATCATTAAAATGTATAGTAATTAAATCAATAAGTTATTTGATTTATTTTTCATTAATTATACTTTTGCACAGGATTTTTGATTGCACCGAGTGTACGCCCCTGGCAAGGAAACACGCGCAGAAGACGTGTTCGTGCAAGAGACACGAAACGAGATGTCAGAATGGTTGACACGAGTGGCATTGTTTTTATGCGCGACTGCTTGATGCGGAGTGTTTCTCCGTCTTAGATCTCAGATTAACTGTTCTCTTCCAACAACCCCGCTTTTCTCTCCCGCACAATATCCCACCCCTCTCTTCGTGACAAGAACCCCGCATTAACCTGTTTATCAAGTTATTATAATCTAAGCTGAGATAAATTTTCGACTATCTGCGAGTATTATTCCTTGAAAATTAAATGAATCCAGAATATTTTAAGTATGCTCGAAATTTTCAAGAACACAATACTGGATTTATCCCCAAGGGAACATCATAAATCAATGTATATTATAGATTTCTCACGGGGGCAAAGCTTTTTTCATGAATCAAACCAAAAAACAGATATATCATACCAACGACTGTACGGTTTATGGGAATGACAAATTTTCAAACATACAGGGCGGTAATGAAAATACAACTCGCATCTGTAACAAGGTGTGCAAATTTAACATACGTACAACTTACAAAATTTAATTGATAAATGTGGTTCTCTATCATGGGTGGAATTAATAAAAGTAACATTGTGTAAAGTGATCACTTAAGCCAATCGTACGATTGATTGTAAGTCCTGTAAGCACCCACAAAACGACTTCCATACCTACTCTCACATATTAAAAAATAGCTACGTCTCTATGAGACATCTATAATATATTTTGATTTATATGAATCCTTTCTTTCCTGCGTAAAATTATATGACATGAATTTTCTTGTTTTTTTTAAATTATTTAGAATTGTGTAATTGTAAACTTTTCAGCTGCATTTAATTGTTTTAACCTTTCGTCTCCAGTAATTAAAATACATTAAAGATGTCTCACAGAGACGAAATTATATTTTTTTATGAGAAATTAGATATGGAAGTCTTTTTTGGGTGTTCATAGGGCGTACGAGCTATCACACAACTGGCTTAAGTAATCACTTTACAAAATGTAACGTTCACTATTTCTACCCGTGTTAAGAATACCACATCTATCAAATTTTTGGTAGTTGTATATATATTTTATGTTTTGCAACCAGTTTCACATGTGTGTTGTAATCATCACAAGCTTTAATGACGTACAAAGGTTTTTCATTCCGCTAATCAAATACGGATGTCCTTTATAAGTTATGACGTTGCATTACCGACGAGCTATTCTACTTATTAAGAAATACTCCTGGGACTTAACAGACAACTTCATTAACCGGCTAATCAGAAGGTTTATGCATGAGAAAGGGTTCTTTCGATTATAAAAAAATATAATTTAAATAGCTACATCTTTAGACAAGAATTATATTAATAATATATATAAAATAACTTTGTAAACACCACATTTTTTTTTGAAAAAAAAATTCAACATATTTCGAACTATTTGCAAAAGGAACCTGATTATTTATAACATTCAATTTACTATTAACACTCTTTCTTATTTCCAAAACTTCTAATTTATCAAACAGTTATTCTGTATAATTTGTATGTAAAATTTGTACACCCTAATGAATATAAAAATAATGATTCATAGCCAAAATTATACAGAATCCCAGTTTAATAAATTAGAAATTTTGGAAATAAGAAAGAGTCAAAATTATACAGAATCCCAGTTTGATAAATTAGAAATTTTTGGAAATAAGAAAGAGTGTTAATAGTAAATTGAATGTTATAAATAATCAGGTCCTTTTTGCAAATAGTTATCTTTTAAATTTATTTTCAAGTTAAGTAGGTACTTTATATTATTCATTTTTCGTATATAACTTTTTTAATATTTTGATTAACTATACTTCGATTTTTAAATTTTATTTTTGTTATCCTGCGAAGAAGCCATTGACTTCGAAACATCTTGAAATTTTTTTTCAATAAAAAAGTGGTGTTACAGAGTTATTTTATATAAATTATAATTATGTCACCACAAAATAATTTTGCTATATTTGAAGAAGAAAAATTACATTTTTTTGTGGAGACCAGATAGGACATACGGGTAT
The DNA here is from genome assembly GCA_016648135.1 of Agrypnia vestita. Classification (NCBI taxonomy): domain Eukaryota; kingdom Metazoa; phylum Arthropoda; class Insecta; order Trichoptera; family Phryganeidae; genus Agrypnia; species Agrypnia vestita. The sequence goes on from JADDOH010005899.1 coordinate 94,130, forward strand.
ATTGTGGAATAAAAATTATACTGTATGTTGACAAAAATTTTACAGATTTATTTAAAATATTAGACAAATTTTCTCTCTCAGATTTACAAAATGCAGAATTAAAATTTGGTTAAACCAAATTGCACAAAAAATATAAATTAAAAATTTATTTATTTCCTCATAGAAAAAAAATCAAATTATATTGAACTTTAAGTTTTACAAGAAATATAAACATAGAGGTAGTATGAAAATTATTAATGGCCCCGCGCGGTTCGTTTAACAGAAAATAAAGAATTTACGTAATCAATTAAAAATTTTGAGCTATACAATTTAGGAAACATACTTTAGGTATGTTATTATACTAAAGTTTAAAGAAAAATGTGGTCCCATTGTAGATTGACGTCATCTCGTTGCATTGGAGAAATAGAAGTATTAAATATTACTTGTATATCCTGGTAAATTTTGAGGTTATATTTGTCCGAAAGCGCCAAATGGTAAGTGTTTCACAGCTAAGATTAAGAAGGTTCTGAATGTCTTGGGACATTTACAGGAGATTCCACTGATCACTTAATCCAGCTATACGATAGGTCTTAAGCCCTGTGAACACTCAAGGACTTCCATACCTACTTTCCCAAAAAAATATATACTTCATCTCTGTGAGATAACAATTTTTTTTGAATACTGCTGCCTTTGCTATTGTACCCCTCGTTTAAGTTCATTGGGGTTTCTTACACGTTTTTATATACAAAGTTTACCCAATAATCAATTTCCTCAATGACTATTCAAATTATATATCATAATAATGTTGATTATGATTTACGGTAATATTCTTGAACAAGAAGTTAAAGTTTTGAAAGTTTTTCCATAAATTACCATCTTCAGTCTCCTATTTATTTCAAATTTGACCTTTCGGATCAACCCCTCTACCTGATGTCTTTGTGTGACGGTTTTGTTTTCTCTGCCTATAATATTAAATTATGTTAACACACACAACATTATGTAAATTTTGTTAAAATAATATAAAATATAAAAAAATCACGAAAATGAAAGTATCAAAAAAGTAGTTGATCATGGCAAAAATACAAGATGCACTTCAAATCAAATATTAACAATACCAAGAATAACAAACAAATATGGTCTGAGGACACTTGAATATCGAGTTCCAATGTTCTTGAACAAAATACAAAGTACCTTTCCCTCAGGCTTGAAAACTCCAAAGTCAATGTTAGAACTTAAAATGTGGTTAATAGAAAACGACATTAATTATTTCTGAACTATATTAAGTGTTTTATTATATATATTTCTGATGTTTATATTTATATATATTTCTCTTTCTTTTTCCTTAATTTTTGCTATTTATATTTTTAATTTGCTATTTTCTTTATTTATTGCTCTTTTCTTAATTTGCTTAAAATTTTTAACTTTGTACTGAAAACTTATTTTATGTTTTTTTTTGTACTTAATTATTTTCGTTTTTTATTTCTTATATAGTTTATAAAGTGAATAATATTTTGTAATAGTGTAACTTACAATTGAAAAATGAACCTACAGACAAACGTCTTTTTAGTCGTTTTGTGGGACTAAATATTATAAAATGTAAAGAAAATAAATAAATAAAAAAAAAAAAAAACATCATTTTTATTTATAATCAGACTTATATTTCTTACAACATTTCACCACTTTTTACAAAGACTAAATATGTCGTTATCAAATACGTCACTATGGTATGTTACTGAGTTTTTATAATAACGAAATACATCATTCTCAATGTAATAATTTCTAACGCTACCAGATGGCACAAATAACGATGCGAGCAAAAAAAGCATTTTTCTGGTTTGTGTCTTCTGGGGTATTATGCCGTGTTTTACGACCTTTCCGGTCAACGTTTCGGATTCCATTGAAGGGTTCATCATCATAATTGATGTATGATGGCTATCATCAACATATCAGCCCTGATAATGGACCCTGCAACGGGATCCGAAACGTTGGCCAAAAAGGTCGTAAAAACACGACATAATACCCCAGAAGACACAAACCAGAAGATTTGAGTGAAAACCATTCTTAAAAAAATCGTTATTCTCTATGTCACTTGAAGAAATATGTGCAAATTCCAACCAAGGTTTTTTACAAAGAGTTTTCTTTTTATTAATATAATAAATATTTGAATATAGGCATACGAGTTAATATTTTGTTAAAATAAAACTTCATTAATTATGATATAATATGTTTGACTTTCCAAATGAATAATTTACAAGAGTTAATTAGCATCGCGTTTCAAATATCAACTTCACCATCAAAGTGAAAAGATTTTCAGTCGTACAGATTACTCCGGCAGACGTGCGAGTCTATCAGATCGTCTCGTCTTTATAACGTCCTCCAAATTAATTACAGTAAAATTGGCACAAACTTCGTAGGGAGGCTTCGCAGGCAACAAAGCATTCTTTGTCATAACCCAGTAATTAAGCTCAACACTTAATTACTATATCCAACACCTCAAAGCGGCGTAGAGCCTTCACTTATGATTTACAACCCTCGAAATCGTGAAAAAACACAGCTCTTTTGTAAAAACACCTTCTCTCCGGGCCGTCGCGAGAAGTTGCGAGTTTAAAAAGGGATGATTTATGTTCTCCTATTCTTTAAAATAATGGAAAAGGAAAAAATGTTTTTAAACCCACCCTTTCGTTATCAAATCGTCGTAATAATTCAACTAGATAAATATTTCTGAAGGATTCCAGTGCGCATGGGCGGGCCCGCGAGCAGCCCTTGGCCAACCGAAAAGTGAATATACGTTTCAGTTCCAAACGACGCGCTGTGGGGGTGCGTCTCCGTTTCCGGCGCCGGGTCACGGAACGTATTACGTGAACTCTACGGAGCCATCAATCATTATTCAATCCCATCCCTAATTACGGTTTCTGATAATGTTTTGATGGGACGTTCGATACTTTGTAAAAATTATTTTTAATGACACAAAACAGATGTTTAGTGATTAATGTTTGACTTGAAAATCAGTGTTGAAATTTTGTTTATAAAGTGAGTTGTTCAAAAACAATGTACTGGATTTTTTCGTGACAATTTAAATATAAAAAGTCTGCTATTTGCATTAAAAATCGTTTGCTTAGTTAAAGCAAAACATATATTCTATTAAATATAATTAATTGTGCGTGTTCCCATGATAAAACGACTTTAATTATAAGGTATATTGCTTAAATTTTTTATAAAAATTGTTTGATAATAACAATTTAGGTTTATTATTATTTATCTGTTTAAAATAACAAATATATCTGCTATTTGTTACATTTTTCACTGATATTTTTAGGAAATTCCAAGAGCGGCGTCATTTTTTATAGCATTAATTTATGGCGTTAATTTAAAACTATATATCTTACTAACTAAAGCCCCTTCCCCGAAAAAGTAGGCAGAGAGGATAGAATGCCACATTCGTCTATCTTGGCACACCACTTTGTTTCGGGTTCATTCATGCAGCTTATCATGCGTGCTCTACGGTTGTTGAAGCTTTGAACAGGGTCATCCTCCAATATTTGTTGTAAGGACTAATCGTGCCAGGTCCTTTGCAGATACCATTTTCTGTTCTTGCTGCCTTCGATACTCGCCTGATATATTTTTTAACCATATTTTCACACTTTTCACATGACCAAACCATCCCTGCGATTCTTTCTATAGTTATTGAATTTGAAAGAAAAATAAAATACTTTAATAATGCATTATATTTTGAAAATTGGTTTGTTTTATCATTTTATTTTAAAACTTCTACAGGTATTATCAAATATATACATAAAGGTCTTTATCCATTTTTTATTTCATAAACAAAGTTATTTCCTATTCTCTAAGGGGTGCCATAATTACGTTACAAAAAATATTTTGAGGAAGCAAAACTCTTCGACCCGTTTACGGTGAAATAAATCTCTATTATTTCTATAATCCCTTTCAAATACATTTCTTATAAATATATTTTGGGCCACTTAGTAAAAGGATGCGATTAATTTCATGATTTTCTTTTCGGAGCTAGGGAGAAACATCTGAGGCTAATTTATTATTAATGAAAAAGCCTTTTGAGAAACTCCCAACTGACTACAAACGGCTCTTGATATTAGATGTACAGGATGTTTGAAATGCAAACAAATATTATTTTTTTAGATTCATAATGCTTACATGTTAGTTTTTTTATATCATGTATTGTGATATTCTTAAGTCTAAAGACATATTATTTTCAAATTTTTGATGAGTGTATTGTCACGTGTCGTGGCTGTGGGAGAAATGAATGAAAACGCTGGAAATTAAATAGCGATTTAATGATAACTGATTAATTAATTATTTAATGTACAAAGTTACTTAAAACTATCAAACATAAAGCTATTCTTTGATTTACACTATTTTGCAATTTATCACTCGTAAGTAAATACCTTATCACTGTTTTAACACTTTATTTTACATTCAATAGAACATTCCATCCAGCTTTCGCACTTATCAATCGCTCCCGTTTATCCCGCTACTTAGGTTAGAACTCCGCTAGATTATTCGCCTGAGTTATCGCTCGTCTGGCCTTCCTAGCTTCCGCGGCCTGCTGCCGTCTTTGTTTTGTTTTCTCTGTTAAACGCGCTCAACAATAACTACTACGCTTTAACAGACTAAGAAGCCTAATTACAGAAGCGAAACACATTACAAAACACCCAGGCTTGAGTAAATCACATTGATTAACTACGACTCCCGCCCGCGGTCTTATTTATATCTGACAAATGCTGGTAATTTGTACTTTCTGGGTTTTTATAGTGAGAAGATTCTCGTAGCTTCTAGGTTTTTTTAGATTTTTTTATCGAATGATTCAGATGCCTTTCGAAAGCCGTAGATCACGTTATGGATTTTTTGATAGTGTTGTGACAAGTAACAGAAGTACATATTAATCTTTTTAGCGTCTTTTTAGAATATATACATTTTGGTCTACGATGTATCTATATTATAATTACTCCAAACAATGTCGTACGTTTCTGCATTTGGATTTTTATTTGTATACAATAATTTTGCCGTGGTGCCCATTGGGTCGTGTGGCGCAGCGGATAACGCGTCTGACTACGGATCAGAGGATTCCAGTTTCGAATCCTGGCAGAATCGAATTTTTTTTTACGGTCGAGAATATTTTATTCGTTAAAATTTTAATTACATTTTTGGTTTTTTATAATGTTGTATAAAATTAATCAACACTGCGAGAAGAGAAGAGAGTAGGTACCTACCTATCGAACTGTGGTTTATTCCGCTCTGACTTATTAATCGGTTAGAAATACTGAATAAATACTTTGTCTTAATTATATCTAAACTACCCGTAATTAAAAGTGGAAATTTGCCAAATACAATTGGCCGCGAAGCGGCTGACGTAGGCATAGGTAAACAATTGTGTTTGCTGCACAGCAAACACAATAGCCGCCCGCAGGGCCTAGCAGTAAGCAATCGGCGAAGCCGATTGCTTTCCTGCTAGTTAGAAGTAAATTTCTTAAGACGCCATTATTTTTTGTATTTTTCTTACATTGCGGTTTTTGCTATATTTTTCTTCATAATCTTCACGATCGGATCTACAACTTCTTGCTCTAGAGTATTTTTCCACTCATCTCGGTCTTGTTCCAGCTCTTTCCAGTTTTTAATGTCCAAGGCAAACGTGTCTCTGAGGACAATGACGCTGTATCTTAATTTTTCACTTTACTTCCTACAGTCACCTCATTTCAATATCGTTATAAAACTGGCGATTTTTATAAAATATATGTACTCATTTACTTGTTCTAAGTTTTGACTATTTACCATTACATCATATACTCTTTCACCTCTTTTGATCGCGATCACTTTATCAGAATTGAGAAGCAAATATAGGTTTCTGCGAAATCAAGTTTCATCCTTTAATTTCATCTTAAAAATTTTCTAACATATGTATCTCCCGCAGAGAAGATAATAATGACCATAAAGATAGAAGATTAGAGAAAAAGAGGCCCACCTCCAACTTCGTGGACTGACTAGGTCAAAATCGCTTCCACCTTTCTCTGCAGGCTGCAGAGATTGTTAAGGACCTTAGCAGGTTAATACCTGAAAAAAATAGAAAAATTAGGCATATGATGAGCATAAAAGAGCATGCGATCTCGGCTATCCAGGAAAATCGGCGTTGGCTTAGCACATTGACAGTGACATAACGCCATAAAAGCTCTTAACAGTAAACTAACATATACACACTCTGCTTTCAACACTTGATCTTTCGCAAACTAGGATACACCATGATTAAGGTACTTTAACATCGACACATACTCATCACGTCAGCTCTGATGATGGACCCTGTAATTGCGAGGGCAAAAACTTCACCACTTTGAAGACTACAAAGGTGCGCTACATGTGTAGTTGGTACTGAAACATTACACACTTCATGTATGTCAATAAATTACATCAAGTGAACTAATTTTCATCATCACTATCATTATTGGCGCTACAGCCCAATGTGAGTCTTCCTTCTCCAGAATTTTTTGCCATTCCAATCGCCCGCCTTTTCCAGTTTGTCGCACCGATCGCCCTTAGATCCCTCTACGATATCCATCCATCTTAGCTTCGGTCTTCCCACACTTCTTCTCCCCTGTGGTTGTGTGTGTGTGAACTAATTGTAGTACTACAACATTTGAATTATTCGTTTTAACTACATCAACTTCCTAAAAAATGAAATCTGATGGATTGAGGAGGGATTCCAAAAGGTCGTTTTTACTACATCAACTTACATGGGATTTGAAATGTGTAGTTTGTAATGTGCAGTTAGTTCATTTACAAACTTTGAAATGTTCCTTACTGATTTTTATATTCATTTACTGATTTTTCCCTGGAATAGAGATGAAAAAAATATTTTTATATTGATAATTCATTTTGACCAATATTGCGATGAGTGAGTTTTGCCTCTAAAGGGATGATGTTATCATAATAGCACTCTTGGAGATAAAATTAATTTTATACATAATCTTCAAAAAAATTTTCGCCTTAGATAGCTACGATTCTTATAAAAAATATATCTAGACAATTCTCTTGTTTCCTTTGACCTTCATAGTATCTCCACTACTAGGAATTTAAAATATTCCCAGGAGCATGATACCTTTATAATATTGCGACACTTATAATTTAGAAAATTTTGATTATATGAAGTTCTATTTAATGGATTGATTATTTTATGAAGTAGTACTGAGTACAGGATATAGGATAGGATCCATAACTACCCTGCAATGGAATCCGAAACGTTGGCCAGAGAAGTCAGATATACACGGTATTATATCCCAGAAAACTGCATACAGAAGAAAAATAAGTTTCACACGATTACATTGTTGCTGGTCTTGTTCTACCTACAAGAGACGAAAAGGATTCAGCGCTCAGGTTCTGAAGGCATTCCAGATAGGCGAGGATTATTTTAGTGGCCATAAAGTCCACACGCGATGCATTCAGCCAACTACACTTCCCGCGCATCAGAATGTGCGGAGTAACCCCGCAGCTTACTGCATTTTTCGCTGTCACTTCACCTTTATGTGGGTCAGCCATTTGTTCACACGGATTTCTTTGTACTTATTCTGCTTCTGACAACGTTCTGATATATTCCCGGTGTTTTCTTTCCCCGGTCGATGTTTCTGTGAAATATAGTCGTGCTACCTGTTGGCGCATATGAATAAGGCATTTAAAATATTGCATTAAGTCAAAAAAAGTTTTTTCTCTAAGACGAATAGTTTTTCTTCAATGACATTGCATATCTCATAATTTTAATTTTCCTGTCAAATTTATTTATAATCAAACGATTTTTAGCTATTTTCGTGATATTTATTTTAATAAAACAACTTTGTATTAACCACTTAACTAGTAACTCTACGTCTACCGATTTCGATACCACTGTATCTTCATCAGGAGAACGCAAACTGTTTGCAAAAAGTTTGCGTCCGTCCTGATGGAGATACAGGGGTATCGAAACCGGTAAACGTAGTTAATAGTTAAGTGGATAGTACAAAATTGTTTAATTAAAATTAATATTTATATCCAACCACAAATTTAACGCTATAAACATCGAAAATATTTACGAGGTTTTTTATTTTAGTTAATTTCTTCATTAGTCCTACATATTAAGGGGAACTTTTTGGCCTAGTTGTTGAAAAACTCGCATAGTAATGTACATACAGTGGTCAGAGGTCTGAGCCATACTCCAGGTGACTAAAGCGTCATCCTTTTTGCATAGTAAAAGCGATTAATTATATTTTAAAATATTAACAATATTGATGTGACATGTATTTAAATATTAGTCCAATTTATATTTGAAGATTTAATGATTAAACCATCATCACCATCAGCAACCTCTGTTAATCTACCACTCAATGAATCTGCCACTCCGGTCCTTTAATATTTTCTTCTTCCTCATATGCCCTATCTATTCAATGAATTTGGATAGCATCATTTTTTTTTATTTATAGCAGCCAAACTACTGTCTTATGTTTTCAGCCAGAATGTTCTCCTCTTTCCAGGGCCTCGACTTTCGGCAATCTTGTCCTGCATTATGAGGGGCATGATCATGTAATTTTCTGGATTTCTCATCACGTACTGATATTGAAGCTTTCAGATTTTCATTGTTCTAATTACTTATTTTTCTTTATTCTTCCGAACTATAACATCTTTATTTGATGATTTTGAGTATCCTTATACAGTATAAACGTACACATCTCAAATGCTTCAAGTTCATATGCCCATTTAGTGGCACAACTCATTAAGGCCCGGTTATATTAAGTTGGATTAAAGTAAAAGTTCATATAAAGCACAGATTTTTGCATTCTCCACCAATCAAGCATTCCGTTTCCGTAAAAATGCTTTAAACGAACTTTTTCATTAATCTGACTTTATACAACTGGACCTAAGTGACTAAGTTTTGTTAAAGTTTGTTTAGTGAGTAGTTTTGAGATAATGAGGTTTGAATATTCAACAAGTGATATATTTATCGAAAATACTCAAGTTATTAGTTTTACTACTAAATGACTATAAATAGACACGGAATTTTACCACTAAATAAGTATAAATAGGTTAAAGAGTAGCTTGTTGGTCTTGTGATTAGGACTGTCGCCTCGTGATCCTAAGGTTGCTGGTTCGAATCTCACTCAAGATCAGGAAGTTAGTCCTGTTTTCATAACACAACCTTTAGCTTAGTTTGAAAATAGTAAGAATATTGATGTGACACTATTCCGTGTTCGCATCTCTATGTAAGAAAAATATTTGCTTACTGATTTTTACCTGGAATAGAGAAGGAAAAAATGTGAATATTCGTATTCATTTTGACCAATATTGCGATGAGTGAGTTTTACCTCTAAAGGAAAGATGTAATCATTATAGAATTCTTGGAGATAAAATTAATTTTATAAGTAATCTACAAAAAGATCATCATTTAAGATAGCTACAATTCTTATAAAAAATTATCTAGACAATTCTCTTGGTGCCTCCGACCTTCATAGGTTCTCCAATACCAGTGATTTTGTAAAATTCCTAGGAGAATAATACCTTAATAATGTTGCGGTACTTATAATTTAGAAAATGTTGAATATATGAAGTTTAATTTTATGGATTCATTTTAATCAAAGTACTTAATTTATTGTTTCAGACGTAGACTTATAGAACTCCATATTTATACATATGGAAATAAAAACATGTTTTTGGTTCTATGTTTTTAATTTTTATGAGAAACGTTTCGTCTTATGAGGGCATTATCAAACTAAATACTTTAAATTTAACAACATGTAATTAATAAAGGTTTTTATATTTCTGCACGATTTTAAGACAAATTTATTCAAACACAAATGAAAGTGATACATAAAAGAAGTAGACAGCAATAAAATTAGATATAAATGAGATAGAGATATTATTCATGCTAACATTTATTACATTTTAAAAATTTGGGGATTCCAAAGCTGTCTCAGCTACTTTCTGCGTTGATGGTTTGATCCATATCTCTGCTTTTTCTATAACAATGAGTGTATTTACGGCAGAATCAATTTCTTAGAATATTATTTTTACAGGTTATTTAAAAAAGTCAATTAGAGGGGAGCTGTTTGTTCATTTATTATAGTTTTTTTTTATATTTCATGTTTTGTGATCTCTAGCTGTCCAAACAAATTTAATCAAAAGTCTTTATTCTCAATTGCAATGGAATTGGTGCAGACTAGTCGTTCATTTAGGGCCGGTCTTATAAACGTCCGTTAATTAAATGTCAGACCAAATAAACCGAAATACAAACGTCACTTTTGTCATCTTGTAACATTCCGTTAGTTAAATTTACCGACGGCCGATACCGATAGTCGAACCACCAGTTTACCATCCGTTACTTGAAATTGACAGAAGTATGACAGATTGACGTAGTATTTTTAAAGATTAGGTCCGTTATCAATTTGCATTTTATGTTGTTTTTTTTTAACATGCACATATATACTGCGCTGACTGCTGCTACATTTTCAAGGAAAAATGTTTTCAGATAGCGATGTCCAGCTATTATTGAATACATGTTCGTTGGATGAAGAACAAACACGAGAACAAAGAGTGTTCAATATACGAGTGGATTATTTTAATATTTTAGATGGCGCAGATTTTATCTACCGTTTTCGCTTGTCGAAAAGGTCTGCTTAAGAGCTTCTGGAAGATATTGGGTAAAATGTAAAAAGGCGCACGCGTAGGAATCTGACATTATCAACAACCCCAAAATTACTTGTTGCCTTAAGATTCCATGCTCTTGTGTTAATATTATTAGCTGCTACAGACTTTATTGGGGTTTTAAAGGCTACTGCCAGTATCCCAAAAATCCGGTGCGTGCGAGAAATATTAGGTTATATTTAAAGAAGTTGTATTTCGTTTCCATAGAAAAAAATATATAAATCGTCTCCGTCAGATCTAAAATCATAGACAAGAGCAGAAATATATTGCTATACTCACGAACAGCAAAAAAAATTATAAGACGAGGGTCGGTAACATTTGCTAACGAACGGCCATCCGTTAGTAAATTGTCGAATTACTAAAAGAATATTTAGTCTCTCGTTTATAAGACCGTCCCTTAAGTGTTGTTATCTATAAAAATTTTGGTGAATTGAGAATCTAATTTACCCTTTTGCCATTATTTTTATGTTCCGAAAAATTTTGTTCGAAAACAGGTAGGTATTCTTATTTTAAATTACCTTATAGGTACTTTCACACATGTTTTACGCAAATTGTGTTTCACACAAAGGTTCAATTTCATGATATAAAATTATTTTCTTCTTATACTGCTTGTCTGGTTATCGATCATCGGTAATCATGTTAGTTTATTTGAAAAAGTTGTAAATGGACCCTTTCTGCCTCTAATTTAATTTTGAATGATAAGATGAAGAATTTGATATTTTCTGAACAGACCTACAATGTTGCTTTAGCATTTTTTTAGTAATTGTGCACGACTCCATTTAATATCATCATTTCCATTCGCAAATCAAAATTTAGGTCATGGGTACAATACTTTCTTCATACAAAAGAATGCAGCTCTGACTTACGTAGGGCATAAAAGCAATATCTAAAATATTATAAAAATGCTTTGAATGCAGTCACCGAGGATTAATAATTTATAATGCACTGAATTCTTTATTTAATGTATTTATTCCTTCCAAAGTCATGTTTTTCATAAATTTATAGGCTGTTTCATATAAAATCTCGAAATAAGTACATCATCATTTGATTGCTAATAAACGTGATGATAAATAAATGCTTATTTTGCATTACGAATTTGTGTGAGACTTGGACAGTACTTATGAACCTTGATACGCTAGTTTTAAAATATTTAGTAATCGGTTAGTGGTAGATATTTTATCAAAAAAATATAGCTTATGCTTAATAAGTTAGATAATTAACATGTGTACTTAGCTTCACTGCATTAGTATTCATATAATATACATATTATGTGTTATTTCTACATTTATCTATATTGTTGATTTCTTCAATAAATTCAATTTAAATTAGATTTTTTTCTATAATAATTAACCTCCATCTTAAAATTTTTTAAAAGTTAATTAAAAAGTTTTAATCCGAACTAGGAAAGGGGGATAAATTTCCACAATTTTTTGTCCTGATAAATAACTTTTACCTTATCCACTGTCATAAATTATCCCTTCCACGCGCTTTGGTTGTCGAAGCTTTTAACAGGCCCGCCTCCTATTTCCGATCCTGTTAGGCTTTTCGCCTCTGTACCATTCTCTTCTCGCTCATTCGTTCCATATAACTAAATATTAGGTCCTTACATATGAAATTGGCGTTTAGTATGGGAGGAATATAAAGCCGATTTTTTTTATTATAATATTTTTATTTAATCAAAGTATGTACCATTGCTATCTATGCACTTTTGCCATCTCATAGGTAGTTCATCGATCCCTTTACTAAAAAAACCATTCGGACGGGAATCAATAAAATCTTTGAAGGCGGTTTGGACTGCCCCATCTGAGTTGAATTTTTTCCTTTACAAGAAGTTATCCAAATTTCGAAAAAAATGGTAATCTGTTGGGGCAAGGTCCGGAGAGTACGGTGGATGTCTTAGACATTCCAATTGAAGCTCCTCTAATTTGGTAGCCGTCTGTTGTGCAGTGTGTGGTCTAGCGTTATCATGAAGCAGCAGTGGCCTAGAGCGATTAACCAGCCTCGGTTGTTTAGCAGCTATCTTTTCCATCATGGTTTGCAGTTGCTGACAATAGACATCTGCCGTAATCATATGGCCAGATTTAAGATTTAAAATCCCTTCATTATTGTGCTGGTTGAGTAATGCAACGCAGCAGTCAACGCGCGTTTGTTGATTTGCTTCACTCAATTCGTGAGGTACCCACCTTTCAAGCTTTTTCACCTTACCAATTTGCTTCAAGTGGATTAAAACAGTTTTATCACTAACACCGCAGCCTGCAGCTAACTCGGATGTGGTTTGCGATGGATCCGCTTCCACAATAGCCTTCAATTCTTCATTATCAACTTTGGTCTCCGGCCGTCCACGGGGCTTGTTCTGCAGGTCGAAATTTCCAGAACGAAAACGTTGGAACCAAAAACGCACCGTGTTTTCTTTTGCGGCACCGTCGCCATACACATCATTAATCCTTCGAGCCGTTTCTGCAGCACTGGTGCCACGGTGGAACTCGTACTCATAAATAACGCGATATTTCAAGTTTTTCATTTTGTAAACTGAGTGACGCAAAGAAAAAAACAATTGAGGAAAAAACAAATGAATTATAATTTTCAAAACACAAATACATGAGTAAATAGCTGTATAAATTTGGATTTGGAATTCCTAACCAAAGAGAAGATATTTGAGATCAAATTTGCCAGTACGGCAAAACATCAATTTCATATGTAAGGACCTAATATAAAATCAGCTACTCTTTGATTATTCTGTAAAAAATTATATTCATTTTTAATTTTTATTATTCCTCTCTCTAACACACAACGACTTTATATACTATTACGGGTCTTGCATATATACTGCGGGAGGTAAATGAAAATACAGGACGTTAATTGGCAATTAATTAATTATTAAGTGTACAACACAGATTAAACTTAACGCTATTCAAACTATTTCGTAATATCACTCATGTATGAACACTTTATTTGACATTTACTAGTACATTTCACATTTATTTATTTCGCAGTTTATGTAAGTACTCGCCCGATTATTTCGCTCGATATCTATCACTTCACAATATCACGACTGGGTACGCCTGGCCGTCGTCCGCGACGCACTTCGCACTAAACGATCTACCAAAACAAGAGTCTGCGGTCGCCTAGATCCACGCAATTTATATCCAAAAACTAGATTTTCGAACCTGCTAGATTAGTCTAGGAGGTCCTTGTCGATAATTTTAGACTATTCTTGAAGGAAAAAGAGTTTTAGATCTTATCGTTGTCATTGACATATTATGAAAGGCCCCCTTCATATTTTTTATCGTTTCATTGCAAGACATTTGATTTAGCAACCGAATTTAGTCTACATCAATTTTTTCTTTTCCGATTCATGTGTCGCTTTCATACATCAGCATTAAATTCTCGGTAGGCAAAATGGTGCTGAGTTACTGTTTGAGTGTCATAATTAATAACGTTTCCGAGCGAACTCGGTCTTTTACTTAAACAGCACCTTCGCTCAACTTCAATGTATTCGCAGCAAGGCACATGTTTGATAAATTTGATTGGCTGAATTGCGTCACTATCCCAAATCCCCGACTACCATAGCTAACTTCCCAACTACCAACTTCTCGACAGCCAACTTTCCAACAATCAAGCGATATGATATTATTGATGGAATTTTCATTAATATTGTAGATATTATTCATGTTTATTTAAATGGATAGAATATAACTATATTTTCTATACTTGATTAATTAAATACTTTTTCTTTAAGTATTTGTGTTTGCCATAAATGGCCGCTTACAATAGTTATAATCCCAAATTATTTGACGATATTTTATACATTTAGTTAAGGAAAAATATTTTTTTGAAATCAAACCTTCCAATTCTATGAAAATCCAAATACAATTTTTTATATGAAAAACAATTGGAAAAAAATTAAATCAATAACAAGGATAAAGATTCCAAAAGTAAAAAAATCTATGATTACTTCCTTTCTTTTAACTCGTGGCGTCTGCTTGCTTGTCGGCTTGCCGGGTGAAAAAAATTATACCATAATTTCGGATTTTTAGAAATTTTATTGGTTTTTTCAAATTGGAATCAATAGAAAAGTTTGATTACTAGCGTAGCAGCCCGATAACGTCGCGGAATATTTTCTAAATTTGAATTACTCCATCGCTATTCATAATAGGTACTTCACTACGAATGTCGAAAATCTAAATTGACTGACAAATATTTTTAGAACTTAACCTTCAAAGCATGAAGTGTCTTATCAAAACATCTGATATTTTAGAAATATATTAAATTACTGTAAGTTTAGTGTTATGTTATATGTTTTAATTCGTCTTTAATTGTTATATTTTACAAAGAAAGGGAGTATAATAAAAACTTGGTTTTTATGGGTTACTTTTTTTATTAATTAAATTGTAAAATTGTTACTATTTTAACATTGAATAAATTAAAATCAATGAGCATTAAAAATATCTTATATAATGGAAAATTGTGAATAATAATAATTCAGAATTTTCCAACCATCTTAAATAATCTAATTGCTCTTTTGATTGAAATACCGGTTAAAAAAATTTCCATACCAATATTAGGTCTTATAAATTTGATAAACTAGAAATATTTATATATTTTTTCTTATACTGGTCGCTGAGTGAAAGATGTAATTTAGGGATGGCTGTGCAAACACTTGAAAAAAATGCCTTCCGAGCTCTAGGCTGTCCTGCGCACGGATTCCCTCCATATTATTTTAATTTACGTTTCTCAGATATTCGTCACGCGCGCGTGCATACAGAATGGGACACAACCTGAAACAGGATCTGCAGGAGTACGTGATACCGGTTTAGCAACTGCGAACATTTTTAGTACATTTTAGAAATGATGGAGGTATGCGAAACCTTATCCAGACAATGAGATATTTTTATTATTATTTTATTTAATTACACCTTACGAAGGTTCTATCAACAAAAGTGTAAAATATTTCACTTGTAAGTAAATAATTTTTATATTTTATTAAAATTGACAATATATATATTTAAAACAACACCAGGGTCCAATAATAATGTATTGTCACACGACGTGGCTTTTAGAGGCAAATGAATACACTGGAAATTAATTATCAATTTACTAATTATTTTAATAAATTCACAAAGTCACTGGACACGAATAAAATTAAGTCACGGTTATCAATTTTGTAGTTACTTTATATTTCTAGAATATTTGACACTCGAATTATAACACTGTTTGATCACCTCCTCGAATATCGCACGTTATTGAAATCGCTCACATCCTTCGTTCTATGGTAGAATAACTTGTCACTTTGTCGGTAAATACTGCATTATTTTATCGTTTCGATTTATCTTGCTTTGGCAACACCGCATTCGCTATGGCTTTGTCGTTCGTAAGGTCGCCTCGGTTAAATGTCAAAACAATATAATCCGCCGCGCACTGGCTCCGCCTTTTATACGAAACATGTTGGCTTTTCAAACCTTCGAAAGCATTTCACATGTAGCCAGTATCTGCGAGAATATCCCCGTTGCTTCCAGACTTTTCCAGACGTTTTTCAGTTTTAGAAAATTTCAGAGTATTGTAGAACTTTTCAGATCGTTCTACATTTTTATTGTTTTTGACATATTATTTCTAATTTCTCTGATTTTTTTCATCACGATATAGTAAATATTGAATATAAATTCCAATTCTAATATTGCCTCAGAGTTCTTAAGATTTTCAAAATTTCATTTATGTTATATTCCATCTGTGATTTCAGAAAATATATTGGAAACATTTTGAATTTGGTTGAATGAAATATTAAAATTCAACTTTAATAAATTCAGTTTGCACAAGTACACGATTCCATTATATTTGCCTTTACTGCATGCAATCGTCTTAACTCAGTACTAAGCCAGTGACATACTTGCACGACTCGGATACGGATTACGATCTCTCTGCTCATCCTTTTGAGATGCAGGATTATACCACGTACCACCGTATCACGAACAGTACATACAACCAGTATCTCCTAGAAGTCATTAAGTCTTGTGAATAAAATTATGGAATGTACCAAGTAAGGGCAGCAAATGAAAGCGTCCCTATAAAAAGGTCTTTATAGTATATTGTTTACAATCAGGTCACATAGTGATTGTATTGTATTAAATGGTAGGGTGCACTATGTGCAGTGTTTTATTTTTCATGATTTCAAATCAATCTTGCCGAAATACGACCTCAAAAGTTAGCTAACGTCGAAAAAAGGCCTACATTTATCAATATTCCTAGGTTGCAACAAATATTATAATATAATACGGATTCTGACGATTCGGCGATGTCGCTTGGATTGCTAAAAAATGTTAATTAATAAAGGAAACGTAAAATTACTGTCCATAACTGGCAATTGGACATTAAAAATGAAAAAAAAATATTATTCTGGTTCAGAATATAACTTGCAAAAAACTGTACGGAAAATATTTCTTCGCATGTTGACAACACTTTAATATCTTATCAAGAGCGCTTAGAATATTTTCATGTGGACAAATAGTGTTAGAAGTGTAAGAAGACTAATTTTTGACCTAATATACCTATTTAATATAATTCATGGTAATACTGATTCAGAATTTTGTGTCGAAGACATAACTTTGAATGTTCCTGGTCGCCGACTTAGGACATATAATACATTTTCTCTATCAACTTACAATAACAATATGGTCCACTTTAACTATATATATATGTTAAGGTCATACAACAAAATAAAAAATAATCATAACGTCCTTATTGACATATTTCATGACAGTTTCCACGAATATAAGAGAACTATTACCAAACTTGCTTAATTAGCTGTTTAGTCTCTTTATTCAATCTCACTCTATAAAATCACTTTTTTGTGTTATTTCTTGTATATGTTTTATTATTTAGCCTTTACTTTTATCTCTATGTGTGCTGTGATCACATTTAAGTGATAAAAATTTTAACTCATTGTATTTTCTATAACATGGTATGTGTTTTTCATTGTTTGTGAACCATTCAAAAAATAAATAAATCTAACTCATATTATATATATTCAAGAACACATTTGTGAAGATGTAATTTTTCAGAACAAAGTTCTGTGAAAATTTTTAAAAACAAATTAATTAATCAATTAGTTAATCAAATTTCAGAGGGGAAACAGAGGGTTGCTATAGCTTAGTGGTCAGAGCAGCGACCCCGGAAAGGAGGTGACCTGGGTTCGAATTCCAGTAGTAGCCTTATATTTTTTCGTGAATTAGATTTTTCTCTATTTTTTTATAATTGATTAATTAATTTGTTTTTAAATCTAACTCAACCTGTCCGAAAGCGCTAACGCTATCATAATATTATATTTTGATACCACAATTCAATTATTTTGCACTGTGCTATGCACATACTGCAGTAATAAGGCACTTACATGACGTCACATGTTACCGTTATTCTGTCACACTGAGCGCAAGCGACTCGAATATATGTGAAAGCGAGTTTCGCAGAACCAATCAAATGCCAGTATTTCTTTGTCGCCTTTTCTGACATTTTGACGTGTGCGAATTTCAAAATGACAGAAAATATTCAGTAAAAGAACAAAGCAATTTTTGAACGACGAAAATAGTAACTGCCTACTAATAGTGATTTCGCAGGTGAGTGGCGTTTTAAAATGTTGTGACGTATAAAATACTAGCTGTGCAAGCACGGCTTCGCACGCTTAGATTTTTAGAACACTGTTTGGATCGTCATAGAACTTTCTCGAACCTTCTATAACATTCTCCTTCCAGAACTTTCAAGAAATACGAATGTACAGGAATCTTCTAGACACACCGACACATTCCGCCACTCAGTTTAGAATCTTATAGAACTTTCTGGAATTTTCTAGAACCTTCTCCTTCCGGAAATTTTTAGAGCAGGTTTTTCCGGAACCTTCTAGACGCACTGAGACAGTCAGTGCGCCTATTTTGAAACAATCTGAAGCATTAGCGGCCTTCCCATAACAAAACAATGTGCTAGAAAGCACATTTTCGTCACCCACTCCCACCCACGCACAGCCACTCCCGCCAAACTCGCGTATTTTCTATGTGACACCAAGGGCTATCCACCACCACCAGTGGGTGATTGTGGCTGGTAATGAAGAAAACTTGGCGGGTAGAGAAACACGGGTTCCTTTATATATATATATATATATATATATTACGACGTGAAGTTCTGATGCTCCCACCAGAACTCCTCGTCGCCACCAGTTTTGCTCAGTCGGAGAAGAATGGGACTCACCTTACTTCTACATTTCAAACTCAGGGTACTTCCGGTGTCGTGTACGCTGCCCTTCAGCTGTCTCTCACTTTAACTTATTTTAAGTTGCAACAGTTCAATGACTAGGGTAATACAACGAAACATTATTTAGATGAAGGGGAATTTATTCAAATGAATTTTAAACAGAACTTAATAATGCCACAGAAGGTGACAATTTTTTTATGAAGTGTTTTTGGGAATTTTGCACATTGAAACCCTTTTCTTTACAATAAATTGAGGCGAAGATTTAATTTACCACGCCTCGACATTAGCGCTAGCGGCCGCGTCATACATGGAGGGAAAAGACAGTGGAACTAAATACTTTTATACTACTTGCGGTGACGCAGCGCAGGTGTCGGGGCGTGGTATTCACATTCTGCAAATTAATGAACATCTGGGCAAAATTACTATATCACATTTAAAACAATGAAGCTACAATAGTCTGGTACAAACACCGCTTCCGCACGTGCTTAGCAATGTTCCTTTTTTTTAAAACAGCTCGACCTGATGCACATGTTCTTGTATTTACGGAGTCAGATAACGCGCAGCTCGCTCCAGGCGTGATGTGAAATTGATTATTAGAAAGAATTGGAATACCAGGCAAGTCGTGGTCTTCATTTTGCTGGCCTCGCATCTGAAGCAGGATTGCTCCCTTATGGGTCCAGAGAACAACCCCGCCCCGAGGCTTTGGGCTGCCGATGCAAATGATTACCGGAACATCATCTCTGAAGCTGCCCCCCAGGCGTTGCAAGGGATGCACCTTTCACTCCCCGCTGCGTCACCTGGCCATGGCGTGAAGCGCTCGCGTGGAAAAACCCTCTATTAAGACGAAAGACATTATTAACAACCAATCATGTAATTTCACATGTTATCTTTATGTCACTTCAAATTGCGTCTCTCGGAATGAGCTTACCTATTTAACAAGAGGGTTCACAGGAAGGCTCACATCTTGCGTGCCGAAGTGTCAGATTTGGAATACGCCATTTTGTAATATCGTCCCCGACCGCTGTGAAACTATCCGCAGTAGACCAAAGACATTATTTTTTTCCATAGAGTATTCGCGGTACCTACGCGGTTACAAATCAATTTTGGTGCAGATAGTTGGTGCGGGGATCGATAAATTCATTTCTTTAGATGTTTCGCGAAGAGGTGTGACGAACAGAGGTTGCTACGTCACAATATATATATATATATATATAATACGAAATAAATAAATGAAATAAAGAGAAATACACAAATATCAAATAATAAAACTGAAAAATTAAATGCTGGAACCTGGATTCGAACCACGGACCTCTGTGTTTCGCGCACAGCGTGTTACCAATTTATTTATTTCGTATTAAATATTACGGGACTCGTTTCCTTAAATAAATGAAAAATATGTTTAATAATATATAT
>JADDOH010005899.1:114465-192320 GCA_016648135.1 Agrypnia vestita
ATATTGATTAGATTTGTACATTTGTTTGTGATATTCATCATCATCGCCTGTCATTTTATATCCACTGCTGGATGAAGGCCTACTCATGTTTTCCTTACTTTTTTACTGACAGCACAACTGGCCTCGCATAATTAATCTCAATTTCACCAGGTTTGGAAACAAAATCGCTACTTTGCATACAATAAGAATATGGGGCGATGTGTTTGAATGTTACAATAATAATAATAATAATGTTTATTCCAGCGTAACCAAGTTGTAAGTGCAAGATCTGGTCCGCCATAAAAATTACAAGTTATATATAGGTTATATTGAAACATAATACACATATTCTTTTTAACTTTACCAATGTCCATTAGCTGCTGAGTATTTTCAACAGGAATTGATGATTCGTTAGCTCATCAGATTTTAGGTTGGGCTGTCGGCATCTTGTGTTCACTGGATGATTGCGTTCGTCCAATCGTTGTTCGTTCCCCGGTGACTGGCTTGTCTGTGACATAACTAACTGGTCTATGACATAACTACTCTATTTTCTTCCTTATCCACTCCTTTTTTATGTTTCTTTTCGTGGAATGTCCAAAACATATGTTAACACAATTTTATATGAAGATTTTGGCTTTGTCTTTTGTTTGATAACAAATTGCGCTTTTATATCTGGACCATCTCCTTTGCATATATTGAGTATTATTCATACATTTCCTCTGAATGTATGTGGGTGCGTATACCAAAAAGATAATATTTGGAGGACATTTAACGTTATGCTGTGTTTCGTTACCACATGAAAATACTCAGAATATTCTGAATATGTAAAATAAATAGTCTAAAAAAGGAGAACTGAATTAATTTTCAGGCGTATCCTAGTGTACAGTACTAGTAGAAGGAACTTTGTAGACGGATTTCTGCCTTTATTATGAGTAAAAAATGTTCAAATAACTATGACCTAATATTATTTTTAGTAGCGTCCTACCGAAACGGAACTTTCTACCGAAAGCGAAACCAAATCTTCGGATCCGTCTCAGCTTCGGCCGAAACCGAAACTTTTTTACACATGTGAAAAATCTATTGTTTATTGAAATTTCGATTATTTTTTCACTTATACACACAGTTAACACATGCTTAATGAAATAAAAAAAAATTATATTACTGCTACAAAACAAACAAAAATTATAAAAAAATATGTTAACTGCACTTACACTATAAAGGAAGGACCTCATTAATTGAGTATTATAATTTTAATTGCGCTTACAATCACAAAATTATTACGATTAAATTTAACATTTATTCATTTATAAATAACTAATAACTAATTAATAACTAGTAACTAGCGAACTCAGCTGATGATGGCGGGTGACACACGAGCCACGAACTCACCCGAAGTCAGCCGAACGATTCGCGATAATTCACGAACCGAAACTGATGCCGAAACTTGCCGAAACCGAAACCGAAACTGTACTTTCAGTCGGTCACTACTTTTTAGCCTTTTAACAATATATCTTTGCTAATGCAAGCCTTTTCCATCCACCATAGTTGTTTCTTCTATTGCTGTTCCAGCCACTCCTTGCTGAGTCTTTTCATTTGTCAGATTTCATTGTCAGCTAAGTCTTTTCATTTGTCAGATTTTCGAATGACGTGGGCATCTTTATATTATAAATATTATAGAGTTAATTCTTTGGACCTCTATTTTGTTGAGAGTCCATGTTTTGCAGCCAACAGAAGTTCAACTAATGCCCACTTCCGATAGTGGGCATTAGTTGAAAATTCGATATAATCAATTTCGTCAGGTATACCTCCGGATGTGAAAATTTGCTTTCCTATGTAGTCACCATTAGCGAATTGTTCAAGTTGGGTTCCATCAATTTGCAAGTCTATCGAGTCAGCAAAGCAGTTAATTATTTCCTTAAATTATGATATAATTATAGTATACTATCTATAACCCGTAAGAAATTGTGGTACTTTTACATATTTATTGAAAAAAGAAGAAAAAAGATGGAAAAAAACAAAAAAGGTTTTATATAATATGTAACGGACGATACAGAAAGCTTCGGACAGACAACGTAATTATTATAACTAGGATTATGATAAATATATAATAAATTGCTAAAAGAACTAGACAAATGGCATTTTTGACAAATATTAGACAAGTCACAATTTTGGTAAAATTAGACAAATATTTTTTATAAAATAAATTATCTATGTCTGACAGAAATGAATCTGTTTATGTGAGAAACGTGTTTGGAAGTTTTTTTTGTATTATAGGACGAGGGCTTACGACCTGTATTCACACAACATAATACAAAGTTCACCAAATCCATCGTACTAGCATCCACACATTATCAAAATTTTAAAAGTTGTATTTTTTGTCCCAACCCTGAAAACTTTAATATACTTAAGAGGACCGTATAAGCTACCTTTAAAGTCCTTACCATGAAATAGATTTCGCAGCTGGTAATAATATCTCTATATTTTTAAAGAGGAGTATTGAGCAATACTCTTTTTAATATGTACATGATATTCTCCCGAATAATTTAACAGATACGCTAGAATACATCTGAAAATCATTATTTTCAATTTCGTCAACTCATTTTTTTATAAGAAATGTATATTTTTAACAATATTTTTCATATGTTTTTTCTGAGAATTTTTTTCTCAAAACAACCTATGTACAAAATATTATTAAAAAAAATCTACCATATATTTGACAAGTGAAATTTTTGAGGAGTTCCGGACATGAAATTTTGTCATAAATAAGTGACATTTTTTTACAATTCATGAGCCGTTTGATATTATGATTTTTTTTTCTAGAAACATTTATATTAAATATTTTTCTTAAAAGTAAAACGGAGATATCCAACTTTATTTGGTCCTGATTGGGTCTCTCTTCCGACCTTTTACCAGAATATCCTTCAGAGACCTTTTATAGTTTAAAGACAATTTACGGGCGACCTGATGTGTCGTGTTTTTATAGCGAGTGTTCGTCCTTTCTAGACATGCTTCGCGTGCACTATATCGTTCCTTTTCGGGTCGCATCAGATCAGGTTGGCTACCCAAAATATGATGCACTTCCAAGACTTGGGCAATCAGGATGACAACGGTGGGTTTAATTAACACTCGTTTAATTTATTTTTGATTATAATTTACACAACGTAGAAGAAATATGAACTTTGTTTTCATCACAAAAGTGGTGAAAACAAAGTTCATTTTTACTAATTATGCTAATAATATCACCACAAAATTATTTTTATTTTTTTGAAAAAGATTACTGTATTTTTAACGTATTAAACTACAATTGTGACATTTTTATTTTTTTGATAAATATTCACTTATCAATATTCTATTTTCAAATAAAGCTTATCGCATGTACTATGAAAACATGACAAATTTAATAATTTTTACTCCCTTTCTTTTAACTCGTAGCGTCTGCTTGTCAGCTTGTCGGCTTGTCTGCTTGTCGGTTTGTCTGCTTGTCGGCTTGTCGGCTTGTCGGCTTGTCGATTTGCCGGCTTGCTGTCTTGCCGGCTTGTTGGCTTGTCAGCTTGTCGGCTTGTCGGCTTGTCGGCTTGTCGGCTTGTCGGCTTGTTGGCTTGTCGGCTTGTCGGCTTGTCGGCTTGTCGGCTTGTCGGCTTGTCGGCTTGTCGGCTTGTCGGCCTGTCGGCTTGTCGGCTTGTCGGCTTGTCGGCTTGTCGGCTTGTCGGCTTGTCGGCTTGTCGGCTTGTCGGCTTGTCGGCTTGTCGGCTTGTCGGCTTGTCGGCTTGTCGGCTTGTCGGCTTGTCTGCTTGTCGCTTATCTATCGAAAAAACTTTGGATAAATTTTAAACCCTTTTCCCGTGATCCGTGAATCGAGCAACTTTGCAGGCAGACTCGTGGCAAAGATAAAAATGCTCTAACAAAGTTTCGTTTCAATTTTTTAATTATTATAGTATAATTTTGATTTTTTCGATATTTTAACGGTTTTTATTTATCCCTTTCGTAACATCGCCGGACTCGAGCCCGACGCGCGGAGTAAGCGCGAAACCTGTTTCATCTAGTAAATTAGAAAGGGGTATAATAAAAACTTGTGTTTTATGAGTTAGTTTTTTTAAACGGGCACAGACTACCGAGAAATTGCTCTTTAAGATTAAAGTTTTTATTTTATTACTTATTCCAGAATTTAACAGTGTGCCTAATCATGTTGTAAAATATAAAAAATATATATTTAATTCTATAAATTCTTTTAAATTCTTGCAGTTTCGAATGCAAAGTATATATGAGGTTATTGACAAATAAATTAAATGTAGGATTATGCAGGTGATCCCGACGCGAATCGCCGGGAACAAGGGATAAATGGGAGTTGAGAAATGATAAAACGGAAATGGATGGTGGAGGCATATGGAACGCTTGCGGACTGTAATTGAGAGGCGGAGGCGTGAAATGGCTAATCACCACTACCGAGATGTTTCTCCTCCTATTTCGACTCCGCTGGTCGACGAATTTGATGATCACAAAAAAACACTGTTGCGATAGTACGACAAATTCTTCCGAAAAGGTTAACTTCGAAAATGAGTTCGATATATGTATACCAAAAAGAAAAAATGACACATTACAATCGACGGGTAGATTTCGACTATGTGATATGTAGGTGATGTCTGTTTTGTCACGTCAGTAACTTCTTTTATAAAATCTTTTTTTTTTAATAATATTTTTATGTGGTAATAAAAGGTAATGGTTATACCTACTACGACACATTTACGCAGTTTGCATCAAAGTCAAATCCGCTCAGCTCTAATAGCCGACCAACCAATCACGCACTTCACACTTATCCACCTTCCGTACAAAAAAACACATTATTGCCACAAGATAAACAAGCACACAAAAAGTTATCAATTGGCGTGTTTCCAAAGAAGTGTGTTTGGAGTATCGCCAATCGAAGATCCTCGACCTTAATTTATTATAAATGATGTTCACCGAAATTTGTTTTTACCGTATCCTGGTGCGAGGTACCCAGACGTAAACATTTCGTAATGTAAATAAAAATACGTTTTTCAAATTCTAAATCAATTCATTAATTTGATCAATCTTTTAACCTTATTGTAGTCACTAAGCTGACCTTGTTTTGGTGGGGAGAATTTAACACATTGTCACAAGACTGTAGAAATGGAAAGGATTACATGGTTTAAAATGAACTGGAAAGTACTGGTTGTGACTCGAATTCACGGGAATAAATTGGAAACTTTTAGAAAATTGACTATTAAAATGCGCACAAGACAAGCTGCAAGTTGTGACAGTCTTTTAAAAGCTCAACTAAACAGAAAACAAGCGACAATTGGCGATTTAATGTGGCCAGTGAAATACTTTAAGAGAGTATCTATCTACCGGGTATTCAAAGTTTAAAGTGCGATCTCAGATGTGCGAATATTCTGGAAAAACATGTCCCACAGATAATAGATTAGTGTAGATTAAAATTGTATGAATGAATTTTTCCGTGATCTCGTGAAAATATTATAAAAAGTTTAATCACCACTTTGAATCTTTTAAAATTCTTTGAAAAACTTAAAAATAAAATAGTAATGTTTTTTTTTTCAATTGATTCAGCAACATTTTAGATTGACATTTTTAAATATTGATTGTATTATTTGTGGGTATCTACATATATTTTTTATTAATTATACCTACATGTTTCGGAAAATCTTTTCCATCATCAGGGTATAATCACCCGTTGATGACAACAACTTCAGTTGTCGAAACTAGTCGTGTAGTCCTAAACACACAAGTGGTCTTAGACAAGTGATATATTTATATATAATAATAAGAAATAATAAAATAATATTTACCGTTGACTAAATATAAATATTTAATAATTTATTCAATTTGATGAAAATCACAAATAATACGATCCATTTCTAATTTCAATATAGCCTTGTCAATCTCTTCGTCTCACTCACACCACTACAAGTAAACTGATGAATATAAAACATAAGATAAAAGGGATTGTAAAATTTTCACGATATTTTTTAACATACGTAGGTTTACTGTTTTACTGGGGAATCTCTATAAAAACATGTTTTATGTTATAAATTATCGTGCACTCAATAAGATTTCTACTTATTTAAATGAAAAATTTATTCCCCCTGATAGGTACCATTCATTAATCATGTTTTATGTTATTAATTATGGTTCACTTAATAAGATTGTTTTTTATTTAAAAGAAATTAATCAGCAGCCATTTTTCGTCAGTTGATTAGATAAAGGTGAAACATCTCATATATTACCTCTCAGCCTTGAAAAAAAACTTGACAGTTTATTTCTAAAAGAAATCCTCATTATTTTATTCACAGAATACCTCATCTTTCCGCGTGTAAAGCGAAAATCTTGTTCTTTTTCTGCTCTAGAAAGACGACACGTATTTTAATATCAAGTCTATGTCATTAGCAAGGCTGTACTACTTTGAGAAAAACAACCCAATAAAAGAACAACTGATCGTGCTCAACAACTTGGGTATTTTTGTATTCGTACATTACGTGTGTATGTAGGTATATTCGAAACAATCAGAAAAATATTAAGTGCGCAGGTTATGTTTAACAGCGGTAAACAGTGTGTCCAATGTATAGAAAGATGAGTCGAAAGCGTAATGTGGTGGATGATGATTGATAAAAGAAATTGTCATTCATTAAGATTGTACCACTCTTTTAATGACACTTGTTATAATATAAGTAGGTGCATACTTCTTGCATGAATAGCCATCTTTTTAAAATCAGCATTCAGTGCATACTAAATTTATGCTTTTCTTCCAATACTGAGATGCAACCTTCTCCAGTGCACGTTTATCTGAGACAGATTTATATGGATTTCTAGTTGTTTTTACTATATTTTTAAGATATATTATAGAAGTCTCACAGAGACAAAATTATATTTTTTAAGGGGGAAGTAGATATGGAAGTCTTTGAGTGTTCATAGAGCTTACGACCTATCGTACTTAAGTGATTAATTTACACAATGTAATGTTCACCATTTCCACCCATTATAGAATAACACAAACGGGATACTTCTAGAGATATTCTAATATATATTAAGCTTATGACTTTTCTTGAAATTAATTAACTTCAAGACAACCGCACTGTAATTTTAGTTCAATTTATTATAAATGATACCCTTTAATTATTAAATTTATAATGGATTCACATTATTTATATTTTTATTTGAAAGTAGTAGGTACATTTAAAAAGAAATAATTCTACTAGATATATTATTCTTACCAACATTAAATTGGTTTCCCTCTAAGATTCTCTCGCATGACATAAAAAAAAAAAAAATGATGATTCATGATTCATGATATAAGGATTTCACTTGTATTTCTTCTTCATATTCGTCTTCCTCACTTTGAGAGTAGTGGTGATCATGGAACTGCGGCTCATTGCGGATGACAGCGTGGATGATTTGTCGCCATCCATTCGGTCCGTGGTATTTCTTACGCGTTTCAGGAACGGGCTCTGCCACAATGCACCGACCTGAAGTTCCAACCAGGTCAGTGCATTGTGTCGGTGACCTTTCAAGAGATGTGCTTTCTTCCATCTTCCTTTGGATCAACATTTTTTCTTTGGTGTTCAATGACTAACACTGTAAAAATATTATTTTTTCTTTATGAATGCGAAATTTATGGATATTTTTGATTTTCATAACTTTTCATTGTTTTAAGAGCTTGTATTGTACTGAATTTCTTATGTCACGGTAGGGAAACGTAAGGTTTGTAATTGAATGTAGTGGCGTTTACTTTGTGGAAATCCATTTTAATAATTATGAATTAAAATATTAGGTTTTTCCAACAGCTTTATTTTATTTTTTCATTTGTGTTATTTGAATGTATATACTTATATATATAAAACATCCTGACGATGGAAAGATTTTTCCGAAATACGTAGTTGTAATTAATCAAATAATATAAGTAGATACATACAAACATTACAATTATTTTTTCCAGCTTTATTTTAGAATGTCACTACATATTTCGGAAACTTTCGTCTCACAGACATTAAGAAGATATTTCAGAAAAATTATGTTTTTAAATATATCTAGTGAAAAATGCAAAAAATAATATTTTAATAATTATTAAAAATAAGGTTGTTGAAATGAAAAATATATTAAATGTGGGGTTGATGATTACATTAACATATTTGCTCAATATTTTTTTTAATAGGCATAACTAACAAATTATTATCTACATTTCATTTTATTCTAGTCTATTAAAACTATAATCACCAAACATAATAATTTCGTTGCCTGTCCGTCCATCCGTCTGTCTGTCTGTCTGTCCCTGTAACTTCGTTCGTTCGTTGAAGTGGGGCTTGAACCGCGAGTCACCAACCGCTTCACGCATGTTGCTAGGGCCGCCTCTCCGTGGACCACCATATGGATAAATATAAGAATGAATGTATAACTGGGCTTAGCAAAGGCGCGAACTAATGTTCTGTCATTTTTGACGGGTTACGGGTAGTTTATATATAAAGTGCTTTAGAATATTTTGAGTTTGTTCAAATCTTTCAGAACAGTACTGGATTTCATGTCACATAGCATTATTAATCAATTAATGATTATTAGTGATATCTCACAGAGACGAAACTGTAGTTTTTAGTGGGAAAGTAGGTATAGAAGTCTTTTGGGTGTACATAGGACTTATGACCTATCGTATGGTTGGCTTAAGTGATCACTTTACACAATATAACATTCGCCATTTCCACTCATGATAGAATATAACATGCCTACTAATTTTTGGAAGTTGTATATATTTGAATTACATGCCACACTTCATTATGCATTATAACAACCTTTCCATGCGGCCTGTACAAAGCCATTTTCATTCCCCTTAATCCCCACAGATGTCGTTAATGTCACTAATGAGAAAATCTACAATTAAATTTACGGAATTTTTTAAAGCAAAATACTTTTTCTGTGTAATGAAATTCATCCGAATTACTAACATTACACTAGGATACCCAAAAGACTTCTGTACCTACTTTCCCATAAAAAAATACAGTTTCGTCTCTGTGAGACATCTATTATATACATTACTTAAAATGCTTTAGTCTAGGTCTAGTCTAGTCTTACATGTATTTATAGTCTTTCTTGCACAAGTAAATATTTGAGAAAATTGCATTCTTCTCTTCTGTATGTGTCTGCACCTCTCATTTTAACTGATTTCATTTTTGTGATTATTTTAATGGATATATTTTTTCTATTGTATCCAGCAGTGACACTGCATATTTTCCATTCTGATTCTCCAATCAACTCTCATATTTCTTAACTTAACATATGCATGCGTACCTACCCTCTAAACTATAGTTTTATGTACTTTATACTTCACAGTATACTAATCATTAGTATAGTGTGGTACTGTTATTTAGGAACGGTCCTAAATTTAAGATTTTGGATCAATTAAATGGTACTCAAAAACGGATAATCCGTGTTGTTTATGAGGAGCCATTACTTAAATGGATTTAAGCGATCCGTGCGCCGAAAGATTAACGAATAATTGCTGTATTTGGGGACTAACATTGATGACTTTTAAAGTAAAATTTGTACTCGTTTACAAACTGCCAATCATGTTACATTTGAGGAATATAGAAATAAAATGAGATTGACTGATGGAATTCAGAGCCCGGGAGAAAGAGAACATTATGGTCGAATAAATTTTACAGAGCCAAAGTAAACAAAAAAAAAGTTACCCATAAAAAACAAGTTTTTACAATGCTCCCTTCCTCATTTTCGGGTTTCGTGTGTACAATATGCGTCGTAATCTCCATACAACTTACTAATTGTATGAAAAAACCATTAAAAATTTGAAAAATCCAAAATTATACTGTAATTATTATTTTTTTTAACAAAAATTTGAAAAATATTCTTGATCGTCGCCACGAGTCTACTTGCAAAGTTTCAGCGGGAAAAGGGTTAAAAATCGATCTAAGTTTTCTTTGTCAAGCAAGCAAGCAGACGCCACGAGTTAAAAGAAAGGAAGTAATGATATTCAATAAAAATATAAAAAGAATAAAAAATAAAAAGAATTAAAAAATAGACTAGAAATTTTTTCACCATCTAGCAAGTCTTATTAAAATTTAATTGAGAGATAGTCCAATTTGAACTGTGGTTGTGTCCTACTCACTAAAAATTAAAAAATAAATATTAACCTGAATAAGAATATAATAAATAGTCAAATTCAATTCTCAAACAACTCTACTCTTAACATTTTTCTAATTAAAAATAAAAAAAACCAACGTTGGCAATCACTTAATTATTCCCTAACAACCCCCCACCCCTTCTATTTACTCCGCCTACTCTCCAACCCCTAGTTAACTATATAATGATTATTTAATTTAATATACCTTGTATCTATCTAAGGAATGGAACGTTCCCGAAACAGGTAGGAGTGTTTATCCATATTGAATAAAGAAAATAAATATTTAGTGGTGTATATCAATTCGTGTTTTATTTAATTAAAAAAATCAAGTTTTTTTGATCAAAATCTGACGAGAACTTAAGGCTAGCATAATTGGGAAATCCTCTATGGCCACTCAAATAAATTTGAATTTCATCGGAATTATGGAATCAGTTATATCTAAAAAAATATATAGATACATACAATGATATAATAAAATGTAGATACGTTACAAGCGTGAAATCGTGACAAGTCAAAAAAAAGGTAATTGCCTTACTTGCATTCGTTACCGAACGGACCGAAACATAACGCCGACTACGAAAACTACGCCAAAAAAAGTCCCGGGGAAAAAGGAACAGAGTATCGTACACTATTGTAAGAATGAGTATGTTATTTTAGTCACCGTGACTTCAAATTACCTGATTTTTACGTGATTACTTGATTATGTGATTTTTTCTCTCTTTGAATGCGATATTTGCTACATATGAAAGCCGGCTAGTACGGGAATAACGTGTCTATTTTATAATACGTTAATGGAAACATAGGTGTTAGTTGCATTTTTGGTCAAAATACGGATAATTCATTAAGGTAATTTATACTCTTAGCACAGAAGCAAAACCGCCACTTTCAAATTGATGAAATTGAGATAAACTTATTTTTTACTATGTATTGATTATTTAAGGTTCCTCTAGTAGTCCCCGTTCAACACTATTTTGGTGACTTTTGTTCAAAGGTAAGGTAATGAATGCTTCTTACCTTACCTTTGGTAAGGTTTTTCTTCGCAGAAGTTAAGGTTATAACTTTTTAAGGTTATCAACTTTTGCAAGCTTTTCTTAAGGATCGTTTAAAATGTGTTCGGTAATCTTTTCTCTGGCATTTTGATGACATGACCAAGCAAGTTTATCCGGAATCTCCAAACCCTTGAAAAATCAATGAATAAATTACAATAAACGTGGTCCTTTATACACGTTTTTCTGCGTAGCAATTTCTTTTATTTATTTATTTCCGTGTACCTGTCTATAACTAACTAATTATCACGCCGTTTCTCCGCAGGAGTCGTCAGAAAGAATAAAACGCCATATTATTCTAATTTGGCACATATTCTTATATCTTCTCATGAAAGCTCTACGGTTGTTGAGGCTTTTAACAGAGCCATCCTCCAATTCTTGTGCCCTCTATACCTGCTGCCTTCAGTACTTTCTCCTAAGTAGATAAAAATTGCTTTATATATTATGTACACATATACACGCATACGTAAAATAATTTAATGTATGTTGTTCTGTTTTCTATGCAATCCGTTTATTCGAACTAAACGTAATTTGGAATAATTTTGAATGATTAGTCTTTATAACCCTGCAAAAAACATAGCCACCATTCCTCCTCCCCATGGCCTTCTTTCACAGATAAAAAAATATTGAATGAAATGCATTCCAAAATTTTCATAATTACTCTTTAGGATCCTACGTAAAATAAAGACAGCCTTCCACTTCTCCTGGTTTATAATATAATACATGTATTAACAATTTGGTCACCGTTTTACAAAGTTTATTCATTGAGGATCAAAAGGGTTCAAGACAGTTTTTTAAGATTCATAAATTATATATTTCTTTGGACCAGGTAAATTATGATTTCTTAATGAGTATACTTAACTTTGCGAATCTATCCTGTATGAGAACTATAAGTGTTTAAATTTGTTTGTTTATAATTATTAACCTAACATTGGTCCACCCTAAGATATTTAAAATGATTACTTACAGAGGACCTGGGTGATCGGCTTCATGACAGCGCGAGCTATTTTATGTAGGCACTCCGCGCACTATCTGTATAATAAATTTACCTATACGTAAATGTCTCCCCCGAAGTAATCAATACAGCTCTGTTGATATATTTAGTGCTCGTACATTCTATACATACATACAAAAGATAAATATACTTATCTTCTTATTTTATAGTATTCCTACATACATACTTGATCTATTATCTGTTGTATTCATTTTGTTGCCATTCTTCCATTTTCTATTATTTTTTTCTTATGTACCCACATATTACCTATTGCATTTTTTTTTAATTCTTACTACTTTTTTTCATACTTCTTTATACTTAACTTATTATAATTTTTTATGTATCTATATATTACTTATTATATTTAAATTGATGGTATTCTTTTATTTTATTCTTATATGCATGGATAACTACGTATACTCGAATACTTTGTGTTTTATATTATTATTTACAAGCCCAATTCAGGGCGTGTTTTATAAATAAATTTATAAATATAATTTTCTCATAGAATACTGAATTAAATGCTATATCTTTAAATTTTTGCAAAATTGCTCTTTAAGACCCTGAGTCATCTCACGCTCTCCAATCCATCCCTAAATATTATCTATATAGAGGTGAAAAGATAACCCTAAAATAATCCGATATAAATGTGTAATTTATTTATTGCTATTTATTCCAAATTTTGCACAGTTACACATGTGAATGTAAAATATATTAATCTTACCCTTATCCCTGTTTCTACTCAGACCAAATTTCGCATAAGTTGTAGTGTGATAAAAAATATTTAAAGCACCCTCTCCTATCCTTCATAATCAAATCACCCGAGAACTACTACGGCGGATACGAAAAGCTAGAGTTTTTAATTAATGAACTATTATTTTAATACCATTCATCAATTTATATTTAATGATAAAATAATATTTCTTACTTTGAAGCAATTTATAAATTAAATTAAAACTAAAAGCTATTCGCCCTCTATTATATTAATGTAATTGAAGAAAGTATTTCCATTAAAGATTAATAATTACTTAGAAATTCGTTAACTAACTAACTAACCATCACGCCGTTTTTCTGCAGAGGTAGGCAGAGAGAATTGAACGCCACACTCTTCTATCCTGGCACACCACTTTAGCTTCGTCCACTTTCATAGATCTTCTAATACAAGTTCTACGGTTGCTGTGTTAGAAATTCATTCTGTTAAATATTTCCGCACTAAAGTGCCATAAATTAATATCAAATCTAATCAATTTTATATTTTACATAAGATGGAATAATGGACATGGAGTTCTTGGTACGTAGAACATATAGTACGGTATCATTCTCATTCTCAAATTTACTAGCACAACATTCTCTTCATGCGAAAGAATGGAACTTTGGTTTGTTCAATACATTTATTTCCACGGAAGGGTCCCGATTTATATTTATTCTGCATCCCTGGTAGTCTGTTTTCTTTACAATTTCCAGTCTTATCCGTCTCTATACGACATGTTACATTTTGTTTGTTAAAGTTGTTAAAATAAACTTATTTATATTTGCGTTGCATTGAATTTAGTTAGAGAGGCTTTCAGTATCGAAATGACGTAATTGAGATAAAGTTATTTGAAAATGATTAATATTCAATCAGAAATTTAAAAATTTACACGTTTTTGATGAAATTGTTATAAAGTATTCTGTCATGTGATTCTAAAACGATGGAAATGCACACTATCGAAGTCTTCGGAATAATTTTAAAGATTTTTTAAGGAAATGGAATATGCGAAATCACACCAGAAGAAGAAGATATACTAGAGAAAATATTCATTATTTCTCTGAGTGAAAATAACGACATGGGTGAGCGATAGACATGACAAGTAAAGTGTTTTACAGAAGGAAAGAATATTCTAGGCGATTTATATCAAGTGTTCCACAGACGAGTGATAAGTGAAATTACGGAAAAGTGTTCCAATTAAAGTTTGTGTCCAGTGACACTATTAACAAATAATTTTTTTATTGATTTTAAGAGTTTCATTGGAACTCCACCATTGCATATCTGTGACAGTACAATTAATTTCATAGTGGCGGTTTTAATTCTGAACCCCTCAAATACTTTGAATCACTTGTGAAGCATATTTTCTGGCACTTTTTTTATATTTTTCTTTTAAAAAGCAATAAAGTACTCCATTAAACTCGTGTTAGCAGTAGTTTGAAAATTTCTGTGGATTCCGTTAGAAACGGCGTGTCATCTTTGTCTTCAATTCTTCTGATCACTATACAAAATCAAACTGGATTTTCTGTTAGTTTCATATAAATCAACCTTAAAAAATATTAAATCACATGCTAGGTAAAACATTTTTGTATCTTCTATAAAAAAATTTCTGTACACAGAATTTGTATTTTATATGGTACACTGCGAAACATGAATAATAAAATGAATATTCTAACAAGGATATTTTCAAACTCGGCCGGTTTTAAGAATATGTGTTTAAATATTCACAGTTTCGGCACTTTCTTTTAATGAATTCACTTAAATAATTGAATAGACAGCTTCAATCTAGACGCGTTGCTTCATCTAAGGTGCTCACATTTTATAACTACAACCATCCCTTACTCAACTTTTGACGATAAACTGAAATAAATGTTCTCCTCGTTCATAATTTTTAAGTCAGGAAAGACTTGGG
Source organism: Agrypnia vestita (assembly GCA_016648135.1). Classification (NCBI taxonomy): domain Eukaryota; kingdom Metazoa; phylum Arthropoda; class Insecta; order Trichoptera; family Phryganeidae; genus Agrypnia; species Agrypnia vestita. The sequence goes on from JADDOH010005899.1 coordinate 129,301, forward strand.
TAATAGCGGGAGTATTATTAATGGATCAAGTAAAAGGTTCCAAGTAAAGAGATAATTTGGGCCCTCAACAAAGAACCTCTACTTCTATGTATATAAATATATCAATTAGAATCTTCTTCTTCTTCGTTGCACGGTCCCAATTCATTGCCTAGGTAGGCTGTTAGGATCGGCTCTTCTCATTCTAAGGCTGTATCTTCTTCATTTCTGGGTATCGGTTTCATCTAGATAGTGTTTCTGCAGGATTTTGGAGCTTTGAGTCATCCAGGAGTTTTTGGTCTTCCTTGTGATGATCCTCATTTCTATAAAGTCTATAGAGATTTCCTGTGATCTATAGACTTTACCGTGTGATCCGATGGTATCCGTCTTATGCGTTCTTACCATCTAAGCTATCGTTCGTCCAGCTCAATGTTTATGTCCGTGACACCTAAGCCCGTGTTACTATTTAATATTTTAAAAAGATTTGTATGTATTGTGTCTTAAAAAACAAACGATTTGTTTCATTCATAAAGCTGGCAGTGGAAAAAAAATGCAGTACTCGATGCATACTCTGCGCAATCATCAGAAATCTATATATTCATTCAATTCAATTCAATTTCAATTCAATTTATGTATTGATAATATGTACATGACAAACAAAATGTTTAAGGCATACATATTAGGAAGTATATATCAAAATAAAAATATTTAATTAATTAAAAATAACATAAAATCTGGTCAAAGGTGTAGGAGAATCATTCATTCATAGGAGAATTCATGTTTATTTTACCAAAAAATTGCAAAATTCGGCATATACATTGAGTGAAGGTAAGAGAAAGGTTAATATAATGTTAGAAGTGCATTAAAATTATTTGCAATGTCATCTCGATACCCTTTGTTAAAGGCTGTATTTCTATGGAAATCTACCTAAAATGCGCGGTAGCATAACATTGTTGTGTTTCCGGTGAACGTTTCAGTTACAGCTATGACAGTAGAGTCAAAGAGAATTAAGTGAGTGGAAATATTTATGTTATTTGATGCACTTCATCCGCTTGCAACGTCAGTTGACAGAGCGGCTGGATGTTTTACACCGCCGTGTGGCAAAGTTTAAAAGTACTCGGTTTGTTTGACGACGGCAGTTATCAAGTCATACACGTATTTCAATTAATAATTCAGTCGTTTTTTCAGCTACTCTTTTTGTTGAAAAATTCCGGCAGGTAAATTTTATTTAGGTTTGTTTGAAAATACATTTCTTCTATTTTTTTCTCGGGATCATGTTTCCCATTAGAAAAATCTGATAATACTCTGATAAAAAATACAGAAGTAATCATGTCCACAAAATGATTTAAAAAAATTGAAGTTGTGATCATGTATCCCCCGTAACTGGTAGAATTACTGTGTCTTTTATTATTTTTAATTCATTATATAGTAAAAGATAAACAAATAAATTGAATGGAAGTTAAGATGACAAAAAATTAACGTTTTGAATATGAAACAGACTTATATATATTCAAGAACACATTCATATTTGTGAAGTTGCAATTTTACAGAACAAAGTTCTGTGAAATTTTTTAAAACCAAATTAATTAATCAATTAGAAAGACATACAGAAAAATCTAATTCACGAAAAAATATTAGGTAACTACTGGAATTCCAACCCAGGTCACCTCCTTTCCGGGGCCGGTACTCTGACCTGAGCTGTAGCAACTCTCTATGTTTCCGTGAATATATCTTTTTTAAGAACGACCTTATATGTAGTTCTTATTTTTATTTATTGATTAATTAATAAAAATAAGAACGGTTGGAGGTGACCTGGGTTCGAATCCGAGTAATAATCTAATATTTTTTCGTGAATTAGATTTTTCTGTATGTCATTCTAATTGATTAATTAATTTGGTTTTATGAAAAAAAATGACTGAAGATTCTTTTGTCCCAGGAATCCTCAGTCATCCTGTTTCCCACAATAACTGTGTCAATATTATGTAAATTGTTTCGCCCTAAAATAAGTGTTCGATAAAACGGTTGAGAAAAGTTCATTGGCTATAAACAATTAGCTTGAAGCATGCCTAGTACAGTTCTCACGTGGATGTGCTTATACCATTCAAAAATATTTCAAACAAATTGAAAATTTCAAAAGACCATCCTCCAATATTTGGTATATCTGATCATGCCAAGCCTTTATTAATAATATTCACATCTTTTTTCTAACTATTTTCAAACTAAGCTTAACGCTTATCGACGATAAACTTACAGGGATTCCCCGGAAATTGGCTGGCACCCCCAATCAATAAATTACTTAGCGAGTGTTTTAACCACTAGACCAGCAAATACGTCATCTATCTGTGTAAGTGACCTTCAGATCTTTGTAAATTGATGATTTTCCAAGTTTTTTGATGTACGAATTCTTGATATATCTAAAATTGTTTGTGCAACTGATAGTTTTTTTCCTACTTTTTTGGTGTGTTTATTCTGAGGTAACATACCGTGTTCTCAGGACCTTTCTTGTAGACGTTTCGGATCCCTTTGCAGAGTTCATCATCAGGGCTAATGGCATGATTTAAGTATTTGCTTGTAATACCATGTGGAAAGCTGGGCGTGTCTGTGTTTATCTTTTACTTCGCAATATCGTGTCGGAGTCATGTATTGTCACAAGTTATCTTGGGTTATATATATGTTTCATCTATTGTCTAATCACTATCTTTGCGGAATCTGTGTTTTAAAGCGCCGGATGCCATGATGTTTATAATTTAAGTCAATCATCTTTAATTATTTTTGTATTGATGCTGTTGCACTGTTTTATTATTTTATATATTCTGTTTCCCTATAATAATATATTAATCAACGTCTTCCTTTTCTTTGTTTCCCTTTTCTATGAATTTATTATTTATTTACTTTGTGTACTTTTAAAAGATTTATAGTCGTGCATGTCAACAAAATAAATCAAAATTTAAATGAAAATCAGTGATTAGGGGACGCTAAACATTAATCAAAAAAAAATTTGAGAATCAAGTATGTCATTAATTAAAATACTCGAGGATTTGATTCTATACGACTGCACCCATTTTGAATTATTGATAAATTTGGCGTTAACATTGTAGAGATTACTCATGATGATCGTTAAATTAGGTGAAAAACATTAATTGTGTTTCCCCTACGTGATATTAATAACAATTTTATATTTTACAACATTGACAGGTGAAATATTTAAGTGACTACCTACTTTCAAACAAAGAATTTTTACATTGATTAGATGGTGCTCATATCATCAGTACCAAAACAATTTATAATTTGTATTTTCTTCTAGTGAACGTTAAAATTTTGAATTTGTTTAAAATTTCACCTGTTGATGAGAGATTTTGTTACTCTCGAATTTCATATAGTTAAATATATAAATATAATAAATTGTTGTATTTTGCAATTACTTCGTCAGGGTATACTTAATACTAATTAAACTTTACAAAATTATGAACAATCATACCTCAATGTTTAAAGATAAAGATCACGAATTGACTCACTTGGGTGTTCATGAACTAAAATGTAATGACTGTTCCTCTTTTTATATTGGAAAAACGAGTCGTAATTTTGATATTAGGATTGAAGAACATATAAGATGCTTAAATAATTCAAATTTTTCCGAATTTTCCAATCATATTAATGAGAATAACCATAGTTTTGATAAAAATACAGGAGTCAATATTCTTCACATTGATAGTAAAAGTAGACGTCTTAATAATTTAGAAGCCCTAAAAATTAAGAAAGCCATTAATAATAATGAATCTATTATAAACAACCAAAAAAATCTATCTTACAGTCATATCTTGAATATGTTCCGTTTCACCCTTTCACCTATTTCTTTCGCACCTCCCACTATTTACCCCCATTTGGACACTTGAAACTTAGGTACGATTGTTCATAATTTTGTAAAGTTTAATAAGTATTAAGTTACCAAAAATTAAGTGGTGATAAACGTAGTTAATTTGTTTAATTATATATAAATATTATTTAAGTTACGGTAACATAGTTTATCTTTCATCCAATTTAAGATATAAGAAACAATGTTATTTATTTATTGACGATTGTAATATACCAGAATCTCGATATGCATGAAAGAGTGAAAAATAAAAAAAAATTCGTCAGTGAATTGTGCAATCGCGCGTCATTCAACGAATAACAAATAGCGTCATCCCGCTCTAATTGACGTTCCCCTAATCCTCAATTGATTCATTCGATGCACCTAAATTTCCACAATATCCCTGTGCAGTCGTCGATTCCAGCAAATGGACGCAGCCCCCATCACTGCCATGTACCTTATGTGTCGTGTGGCGGAGTGGATAGAGAATTGGATTACCATTCCGGTAACTCGAGTTCGAATACCGCGGCACTTGATTCCTACTAATAGTCCCATCTCTTGTAGTCAAATCTGTGGGCAAAAGGAACAACCGAATGCGTCAAAAAAATCGAGTTTTGAGTTAATTATGCAGAGTCGTTCTTTAGACATCTAGCATGACAATGACTTTATCTAGCAATTAAAAATTAGATGTGTCAGAAAATAAAATAAAATGCGAGTTTTTTCTAATTTTTCGATTAAAGAAAAATAACGTGATTAATTATTTGAAAAAAATGGCAATTTACAACAAAATTAGTCAACTTGATTCAACGTTCTGTAAAAAAATGACAAATGCTTTAGAGATATTTCGTAAACAAACGAAATTATCAAATTTTGTTTTTCCTTTCCTGAAAACCTGCATTTTTACTCCCTTTATATTAACTCGTGGCGTCTGCTTGTCTTCTTGTCCGACGAAAAAACTTTGGATCCATTTTAAACCCTTTTTCCGTGATCCAATCAAGCTGAAACTTTGCAAGTAGACTCGTGGCGACGATCAAGAAGATATGTCAAATTTTTATTAAAAAAAATAATAATTATAGCATACTTTTGGATTTTTTAAAGTTTTGATGGTTTGTTTATACAACTTAGTAAGTTGTATGGAGATTCCGACGCATATGGTAGACACGAAACCAGAAAATGAGAAAGGGAGTATTGTTAAAACTTGTTTTTTATGGGTTAGTTTTTTTTAATCATTCGGTCGTTCCTTTCGCCTAAGGAAATGTTCTCTTGGTTGCGATATAATGCCAAAAAGACCTGAATCTTACGACATTTTGACGTAAATCTGTTTTTAAATCACCCTCAAAACCATCTGCGTGTTCAAAAATCTGTATTTTACGAAAATATTTCGAAAATAAAATAATGAAAATCGTTTCCACATGTATTGGCTCATTGTAATTAATTTCCTTTGTATTTTGGGTAATACAGTCGAAATATGATTTATTTCATTCATCAATACAATACAATCAATCCAGATTAAACCATAATATTCGATGTTATTAATTAATGAACGAGAAAGAGAAACAATGGTATTTGTTATGTATGTTTTCTTCATACTGCCAATATACCTTGATTTATTCTATCATTTATTTATTAACATCTTTTTTAATACACTTTCTGGATTTTACCTCCAGAGGGATCGTTATTAATTAAGATCAATTATTGATGTCTTACAGAAATGAAGCTATTTATGTGGGAGAGTATGTTTGGAAGTCATTTTTGGGCTTTTAGGGCTTACGATCCGTCATGAGGCTGGCTTAAGTGATCACTTTACTCAGTGTAACGTTCACAATTCCACCCATGATTGTCAACACATCTTTTAAATTTGTAGTGATAAGTGTTTAGTTTTAAGCTATTTTCTTTACTCTATTTTAATACAATTTGTACAAGTATAATTTGTCAGAGGCAATTTATCTATTCACTGTTTCATGGGCATGGAAATGGCGATAGCGTAGTTGTATTAAAATAAAGCAAACAAGGTATATAAAAACCATGTACATAACATTCCAAATTCGATAGATGTGTGGCAGATGAATGGAATCGGTATCAATTAAGTCAGTCTCATGACATTGAAAAAAGACTTCCAAACATACGTTCCTATATAAATCGTCTATGAGACGTCTATAATATATATTTATTTATTTATTCGTTAAATTTAAATATGATTGAGATTAAAGGGGTGTCTTTATTTCCTTCAGGTGCTAAGAAGTAAGGATGTTTGCAAAAATTGGCTAACGCAAGAAGCTGGTAAATTTCCTTCAGTAAAAGTCCTTCAGAAAAATTTAAATAGATGAATTCAACGTCATATAGGTACTTTCAAATTTTTGAGGTGGAGGTAGGGAAACGTATATTCAAAGATTATCTATAAGGTGACATCTAAACTTTAAAAAAATTAAAACTTTTTTACAAACAGTACATAAAATCATATAATTAAGTAGATTGAATGCAATGGAGATGAGATCCCCCAGACGTATGTGTGCCAAATCAATTTATGATAGAGAAAAGAATGCAGATATTAGGAACGAATGTAAAGCTGATCTTAGCATAGTTATAAGAATTAATAAAGGGTTGCTCAGATGGTTTGGGCATATTAAGCGAATGAATGAGGAAAGGTAAGAAAGATATATACTGCAAGTGTTGATCGTACCAGAAAGAGGGTGATCGCGGAAGACGTGACATGATTGATTATCCAGATACTGAAAGATGGTCCCGTTAAAAGCCTCAACAACCTCAAGCTTGCATGCGAAGATGTATGAATGTAGATAAGGCTAGAGTTGTATTTCAGGACAGAAGAGTGTGGCGCTTTATCCTACCCCCATGGGGAAACGGCGTGATGGTAAGTAAGTAGTACCTTATGATGATCTAAATCGCTCTGTATTATTGGATGGTAGTTTTTATCATATCTGTTCACGTGCTTTAAAGTTTTGTACGTATGTATGTTTAAACGATTTTCAGTAGTATACACAAGTATTCTCCTAACATTACAGGTCTTAAGAAACTCGATAGATTAGCGATACTTCATTAAAAATAATCCTCAAAGATTGGACATCCCTTTACGCGGTTTTTCGCTTTAAAATTCTTTTATAATATGGTTCAATTTCATTTTACAGATTTCTAGCTGTGTGTCTCGGCCGCAAAGCAAGGCATTGCTGTATTGAATTCATCTTTTCGTTATAACGTTTCAGATACTTGTATCTTTCCTCTTATTTCTTTTACTTTGGTGTGTGGCCATTCATGGTAGCAATGAATGAACGGAACTCATCAGGTCTTCCTTAATCGGTTCACGAATGGAGGTGCGGATAGAGATTCATAATAGTTCTACACAATTTTTTTTAGTGAAGATTGCGGAGAAAAATTGCAAGCAACAAAATAATAAACGAGGGCGAAAATGGAGTGAAAGGAAACGGGGTTGTTATTAAAAGAAAACATCCCTGGGCTGAGTGAGATGGATTATATATGGTCAATTAGATGGCAACCCTTGCGGAGAAAACATTTTCAGAAAATATATCAGAATTTCAGAACAATTGCGGCGGTGAGAACAAAAATCGGACGTGTGACAACGGTCCGCTTTTCAAATACGAGCCTCCTAAATTTTTTAAATGATTATTATATTAATTAAAATAAAGTGTTTTGTATAAAACCACTCTTTATTGAATAATCAACCTAAATTATCTAACCTAAGACTTTTCTTATTCATTATTCAATTATCTAACATACGGCTATTATTATTTTATTACTTCCACGTAATTTTTCTTTTTTTCAAGGCATAGCCTGTCTCTTATAGATTATTTGAGAATTCCGTGAAAATAGTAAGACATCTTAGGTTTTATTCTTATACAAGCTGTTCGTACCCGGCATTGCACGGGTTAAGGATGAAGTTGAAAATAATTTTGTGGAGAGAAACAAAACTTCCATTGTTTGCAAAGCCTATAAATTTTAACAATGCTTCCATTTAATCAAGGCTAGAATAGATAGGATGTCTAGAAAATAAATGTAGCCTATTTTTTCTGCCAGTTCCTCAGAAACATATATGCAAAATTTGGGTTCAATCGGTCGAACGGTACAGATTTTTATGGAAATTATATCAGTAGACAGGAAATAATATCAGTAGATGTGTACAAAATTTGAGTCAAATCGGTCAAACGGTGTAGATTTAAGCAGAAAATATATCAAAGGGAGGGGGTGGGATGAAGGAGAGGCGTAAATGTCGCCTATATTACCCGTCTAGACCTAAAAAATGAGTACACAAAATTTAGGTCAGATTGGTCAAACGGTATAGATTTGCATGGAAAATATATCAGAAGAGGGGAAGGGTGCGGGAAACGATGAGGGCGGAAATATTGTTTTTGATACCACCCGGTCTTAAAGAATAAGTATGCAAAATGTGGGTCCTATCAATCGAACGATACAGATTTGTATGAAAAACATATCGGGGGGAGGGGAGTAGATCTGGAGGGGTGAAAATTTCACCTATATTACCCACCGGGTCTCTAAGAATACGCGTGCAAAATTTGAGTCAGATCGGTCAAAAGGTGTAGATTTGTACAGAAAATATATCAGGGGTATGCAACGTTCTGCCAAAATTTTAACTTAATAATCGGCTGACTACTTTTCGAGTTTTGCGATATAGATTAGAATAACGTTCCGTTTACCTTTACAAAATGCTGAACAGTCATTGAAATTAATTTAATAAAAACCAAAATGATTGAAAGGTTAAATTTATCTAATTTAACAGAATTTGTTTTAATTTAAATTTACTTAAGAAGTTTACAATTAAATTATTATTAGTATAGAATGTGAGTATTACACAATTATGTAAATTTTTGATACTTTTCGGAAAGATTGTTTATGTATAACACCCTACGCCATTTTTCATAATTGTTTTTTTTTTGTTAAAGGTGCATACAAATACATATTTATTGCAAATTTCTTTTTTCTTACACTATCAACATCAAAAATAAAAAAATAACAAGTCAAGTCATGCCCCCAATTAAGCAATACACATAAAAATTAAAATAATTTATAAAAATAGAAATATGTAATTAAAAAAAAACTTACGACAGACAATATAACTACAACATAACAATGTAACTTGTTGGTCTTATGGTTAGGACATTCGCCTTGTGATCCAAAGGTCGCGGGTTCGAACCTCACTCCAGACTAGCAAGTTAGTCCTATTTTCATAGCACAAGCGTGTAGCTTAGTTAGAATATTGATGTGACACGTATTCCGTGTTCGCATCTCTATTTAAAAAAAAAAAAAAAAAAAAAAAAAACTCGTAGTGTCGTACGACAGGTATACACAAAAACAATTTGCTAAAAATATAATTGCCAACATTTTGTAATGTTAAGTTTGTTGTTAACTCTGAAGATAATATTTTCGGGGCAATGGTTACAACAACCGAAATTACGTTTAGTGAAATTAAATAAATACTTAAATAAAAATTGAAAACATAGACATTAGTAAAAGCAAAAATTAATCTACTGGAGTTAAAAAGTTGAAGGAACTAATGTCAAAACATATTAACTAGTTAATTTTATGCGAACCTTTGGTTATTCATTATTTTTAATTTTAATTTACCTTCTAATTATAATTCACCTTTAATATTGTTCCCCCATTAGTCCATAATTAGTTATTTAACTCCCGTATATTTATTTCTGTTTAATTGACGACTTTACATCTCATTGCAATTTTCAGTACTTATTATATCCTGCTGTTGGTATTGGCCCCGAAACATATTAATTATTTAATAAATAGTGGTTTCACCTGACACCAAAAAAATCCTTAAATTAATAGCGCAGAATACTTTGGCGCCCTCATTATTTTGTTTATATGACTAATTGAGACAGTCCAAAATAAATTTCTTCGATTTATTAATTACAACTAATCATACCGTCGAGTTACATTAATTATGAGATTCTTTGATCTGTGTCGGTTTTTTGAGTTCTCGAAAATATAATTTTTATTTCTAGTATTTATAATAATTTTCTTAAGGTTTTTAGACGTTTTCCAAATGTTATTGATAATTCCAGAGTGTGGTTGTCTGTCTTAGAAGGATTCAGAGGCTTACATCTTATTATTGTGATCGTCATATTACAAAGATCTCTTTTACCATTTTCGTTATAATATTATAATTAAAAAAAGGAATTTAATGTTACATTAAATACATAATTTATTTGTATTTTAAGCAGGTACCTAACATCACAGTGGAAGTCTTGATCAAAGATTATAGTATTCTTATATCTAGGCCAACAAAAATGCTCCGTTTAACATGGTTTCTGTTAGAAATTTTTGGGCAGTACATAGGTAGTTTATGTTTCTTGGCAAAGCTTTACATACGCTCTTACCGTGCCTTATTTTATGTGCAAAAGTGGTAGAAGCATTTTTTATGTTTTGGCAAGGCAACCTACTTGCTCTTAGGTTCAACGACCTTTTCAATTTCTTGATCAGCTTTCCCGTTATGACAGAAAAAAGAAAAATAAATATATCCATATTATTGATGGCATCGGCTTGACTTTGTAGAGCTTCTTGATTATCTTCAAAATAGATGGAACGTTATTTCTCTACTTGGGTTTAATTAAACGTTATACTCAAAATATTACAGAGAAACGGCCTGGATGAAAACGATACGCAGAACCGAAGAAGACCTAGCCTGAGTACGAGAAGAGCCGACCTAAAAGCCTACCTAGGCAATGGGTTGGACAGTGTGAGAAGAAGAAGAAGAACGCGACATCTTTGAGCAACAAAAGCGAACGATTTTATTAATGAATAACCGAGTGCCTACATTCTGAATAAAAAATAATTACACTTTTATTTGATTCGCACCGACGCAAATGCGTGAAAATATAATATATCAATTTTTTATTATTACTAATTGACTCCGTATATGATACAATGAACTGGTATATGATACAACGTTTAATAAGCCTAACATGAACCTATAGATCATTAAATACTAATCGCACTACACTCAAACACAAATATATAATATACATAAATGTACATGTGAAATATAATTAATTACAAAAATACATGTTACTAGAGCATGCCGAAGACACTTGTAATTGGGATAACGGGCATAGTCTTCACTACAATGTTTATTATCTGAGTGTCATGTACCCATTATCCTGTTAGTGTCTCTAATAAATAAAAAAAAAAAAAAAAAAAAAAAAAAAAGCCGTTTTTGATTTTAGCGTAAATAAAAGGTATAAATCAGAGTAAAAATTATCCAAAAAATATTCATCGTAGTCCAGCGTTTTTTAATGAGGAAAAGGAAATGAATAAATAGGGAAGTTTTGTTAACCTGGGGTCCTTATTATTTCCTTCTTGTACTATAAAGCGTGGAAAAAGTAAAGCCGGTAAGCGCAAGGATGTGGAATAATCGTTGAATGAGTACTCGTTACCGGATCTTAAAAATCATTCAAATTTTACTATATTTATTTCAGTATAAAATTAATGAAACGATGCGTAAAATTCGTAATTATTCGCTTTAATATTTATTTCTTTTCCTTCTCATTATGAATGGAAAAGGTATTTTATTTTATATAAGTAATTTAAAGGCTTTTTCTGGTGAATTAAGTTACTTTTTTATATAAAAAAATATTTAGTTTTTAACTGACACAAAAATGTCAAGACCAAAGAAAAAAGTACAGTGAAAGATAAAAAGAATAAGAATTGGCGACCTGACAAAGTCGCGATACAAAGCCGCTTTTCCAAAGCCGCGAAATAAAAATAAAAATAAGGTTAGGTTAGGTTATACATTTTTGTACTAAAAATAGAAACTATCCAGATACAGCGACGTTTCTCAAGTAATTATAATATAATTAGGCTGCCCACAAAATAGAATTTAAATATTATTTTTTATTTTATAAATTTGTTGTCGAAAATATATTAAATTATCATAATCAATTAATGCACACAAAATGATTCCGCATCTTGCAGTCTTAGTGTATAGATTATATTTAGTAGATGCAGTAACTACAAAGAAATTAAACATTTACATTAAAGATATTTTATTTCATTACCTAATAAGGGAAAGTTACCTGTCAGTCATCACGGAATACAAATTAACTCTTTTGTACTCAATTTATATCAAAATTTTATCCTCCAAGTGTACTGTGTCTTTAAGAATAATTTTAATTCTTTTTCTATAAAATAAATCAAATATAATTAAAATTAAAAAATATTGATTGTATTATTTGTACTTTCTATCTATTTATCTACTTACCTATATTATTTAACATATTTCGGAAATACCTTTCCATCGTCAGGGTGTTGTTGTTTTTCTAAATTATTTGAAAAATTATTTTTAAATATTATTGCTGAAGTTCTTGATAACTCGCAAATATTGGAAAAAATTAAGAATTAGGCTAGTAGTTAAATTTAATCGATTATTAATAATGAATTAAATTTAATTGATTATTAATGATGAATTAAATTTAATTGATTATTAATAATCAATTAAATTAAGTTTATTATTTATTAAAAATAATCAATTAATTTAACTGACAATGGAATGGTATTTCCGAAACATTGTAAGTGTAATTAATAAAACAATATAAATAGATTTATCCTAATAATACTATAATTATTTTTTTTAAATGTCAATCAACAGTGTTGCTATTGTATTGCTATTCAGCAATTAAAAAAAATAATAAAATTACTCGTATACAACAAATATTCATTGGTACATTTTCTTTCCATTTAAAGTTAATTATAATTACTTGTTTTTATCTTAATAATCTTTTTTAAATACCTTCATATTCTATCGTATTTAACCACAAAGATGCTGCATTTAACTATTAAAATATCAACAAAAATTGTGCTCCGAATAATCTTCTATCTTTGGAATGTGCGTGAGTAAATTTAAGGTTATCCCCACTTATTGTGTCAAGTTACGTAGCTGGAAACGGATATAATAATGATGATTGATGTGCAAGTGGATACACGTAGTTGCTTTTTCCGCCAGAAATAGTGTTATGGCGGATGGCGGATACAACACTTATTTTCTAGACTAATACCCTGATATTTTATTTTATTTTCATCGTAAGTTTTGAAGGCAGAAAAAATAGAGGTCATCCGAGAAAGACCCGACATGATCAGGTACAACAAATATTGGAGGATGGCCCTGTTCTAAGCTTCTACAACCGTAGACCCTGCATGAGAAGATGTATGAATGTGACAGAATCAAATATGCTGTGCCAAGAGTAGCTTGTTAGTGTAATGGTTTGACTCTTGGCTAGTGATCCAATGGTCGGTGGTTCGAGCTCCATTCAAGGACGCTAGCATGTTAGTCCTGTTTTCAAGTACAAGCGTTTAGCTCAATTTGAAAATGGTTAGAATATTGATGCGACACGTATTGCTTGCTCGTAATGTGACATTCTCTCTAATGTTAATTTAATGATTATTTAGTACGTCAGCTAATATTGTGAATAACTTAGCTTACGTTGGCTTAAATCTATTTACTTTGAAATTCTGTTGGTCTAAAATAATATTAGAAAAAAGGGCAAATGAAAACCTGAAAAAACTAAAGGTAGAATTTTGAAAAGGAACTGGTTGATTTAATTTACAATGAAAGAAAAATAAGCCTTGAAATGAATAAAAATCCAAAAAACTTCAGTGTCTCGTCTATATAATAAAACTTCCATCAAACGATCTTGAAATCTCATCATCCAATCCATACAATTCTAATCCAAATCATCTCCATCCAATAATCTTGCATCTCATCATCCAATCCATACAATTCAAATCCAAATCATCATCATCCAATCCATCCAATCCAAATTGAAATCTTTTATATCCAACAATCTTGCATTTCATCATCTAATCCGACCAATTCAAATCCAAGATGCAAGAATATCTCATCATAATGCAAGGAAATAATCTCCTTAGAAGAAGAAGGATATAATAGCTAAAGAACCTGAAGAAATGGTAAAGCCCAATTATATAATAAACTGTAGATACGTTACAAGAGTGAAATCGTGACAAGTCAGAAAGAGGGTATGTAATTCTTACTTGCATTCGTTATCGAACGGACCTTCTTTGTGATCGGGCACGACGCTACGCGGAAAAAGGAACAGGGTATCGTACACTATCGTAAGAATGAGTATGTTATTTTAGTAACCTTGACTTCAAATAACCTGATTTTTCTGTCTACACGCAGAGCATTTGTCAAATAAGATTTGTTGTCTCTTTCAATGCAATATTTGCTACAAGTGAAAGCCGGCTAGTATGGGAATAACGTGTCTATATTATAATACGTCAATGGTATAGCCATAATGGAAATGAAGAAGAAGAAGAAATAGTAATATTTTAAGTAGGCGGACGATCGAATCGATACCTTACGGGAGATAATAGGAACCGGAAGAAATAGTTATGGGATCTTTGGTATCCGCGGCCAATGGCAAATGGAGCAAATTGTAACCAGGTCACTTAGCTCGACCTATGCTCCGACCGACGCGACGCCTGGAAATTGGTATCCGACTTACACATGTAATAGTCTTCAGAGTCTCCGTGATATCGCTCGCCGTATAAAATGGCTACGAAATATTTCTATAAATTATTTTAATCAAAAGCAGATTTCATACATGTTTTAAATGTTGAATATCGTTCATCGGCACAATAGATGTACAGACACTAGCATTTTTATGGTCATATGATAGAGTTCTTTTTATTTAAGAAAGACAATTGAATAAGTATGCGTAAGCCGTACGTCGTTTCGTTGTATTGGTGTTTATACTCGTAAACAAGAACACAACTGAACAATGTGCGTCGTACACACTGCTTACACATACTGACTCGTTTGTCTTTCTTAAATTGAAAAACTTATAATCATGGACCATAATGTTAGCAAATCAGAGGCCAGAAGTAACTGTTTTTACCTTAATTCCTAATAACTAATTCATCTGGGGTGAATTTTTTATTTTATTAATTTTTATATTCGAATTTCAATTTTTACTACAGTAGAAATAAAAATACGTTGTAACTTGATGAAGGGATCACTGGCCCTGAAAAATGTTAATTATTCAATAAATAGTGGTTAAATACAGTGTTTTAAAGTGTATTCTTTTTATTCATAAAAAGGTTATTTGTTAAAAATATTGTCACGTGTCGTGGCTAGGAAGGAATGCTTAAAACATTGGAAATTTATTGGCGAATTATTAACGAATGATTAATTAATTATTAAATGTACAAAGTCACTTAACACGAATTAAACTAAACACTTATCTTTAATCAAAACTATTTCGTAGTATATCACTCATATGTAAACACTTTGTTAATTAATCCTTTGCAGGTTTTTACATGAACAATATTAATATACAATAAATATAGTATAATAGAGCAATATATTGTTATTTCAATATGATTAAAATAAAAATCGATTTAAAAAATTTAGAAATAATTCACTCAATGCAAAAGAGAAGAAACGTAAGATAAACGATACAAAACATGAGTGAATAATTAAAATGTATATCCATATATTGGTATTTTTTTAACTTTTTAGATTATTCTAGTGTTAAGGAGAAGATTTTTGTCGCTTCTCGGTTGTTTCAGACATTTATAGACATTTTTAGACGTTTCCTGAAGGTTTTTTCAGGTTCTCTGCTTGAAACCCGGGCCATGGCAAAACCGGGTCGTTAACAATACAAAAATAAAGTGGTGTTAAAAAATGAATGTTATAATTTATATATAATATTTTAAGAAAAGAGTAGCTTGTTGGTCTTGTGGTTAGGACTCTCGTCTCGTGACCCAAAGGTGACGGGTTCGATCCTCGCTCCAGACCAGCAAGTTAGTCCTATTTTTATAGCACAAACGTTTAGGTGAATTTGAAAATAGTAAGAATATTGATGTGACACGTATTCCGTGTTTGCATCACTATTTAAAAAAAAATCAGTTTAATTATAATGTCCCACTACCAAGCGTTTGCTTCTTTTGAAAAAAAGTAAAGTAATCGTTATTAATAAGCCTAATTGGCACATTAGTTCCTCGTCAAGGCAAATTTCTTTGAGGTCAAATATTGGCAAGATTGAGATGAAATCATGAAAAATTAAGTACCGCACGTGGTGCATACTGTTATATAGATCATTTCACTACAATAAAATCACTTTGTGACCTGATGTCCTTTATAGACCCTTTTTATAGCGACGTCTTTAAATATATTGTTATAATTAATCTTGTCCGTCTGGTTTGTGTCTTTTGGGGTGTTATGCCATGTTCTTACGACATTTCTGGCCGACGTTTCGGATCCCATTGCAGGGTCCATCACCAGGGCTGATATGAGCTTATATGGGCTGATATCAGCCCTGCTGATGGACCCTGCAATGAGATCCGAAATGTCGGCCAGAAAGGTCGTAAAAACACAAACCATACGGTCAAGATTAATTTTATTTATATATATATATATTTACTCTGACTCTTTCTTGCCTTTCTGGGCTTATATGAGCTGATATGGGCTGATATCAGCCCTGATGATGGACCAGAAAAGTCGTAAGAAGATGGCATAATACCCTAGAAGACACAAACGAGAAGATTCTGAGTGGCCGTGAAAATCTTAGAACATTATTAATCTTGACGTCTGTCAAAGTATGAATATGGAAAAAAATGTAATATTGGGGATAAAATACCTACGTAAAAATTATATCACATATTTTGATAAATATACGTGAGTATGCTATACCTACACGTCCGCATCAAACTGTCACACTATATTTCCGCTGGGACAGAGGGTAGGAGGGGGGGTAGATTGGATAAGGAATTATTTATGTTTTCATTATATAATATTACGGGCACTAAAATTTCTTCTGCGTTGTTTCGCTGTGGTTCGGTTTCGTCAAGGACGATGTTTCAATTATATCTCGGAACTTAATCTTCAACCACGCCAGCTTTGACGATATCTCCGACAAACTGAGAAAACAATCTATATAAATTCCTATTATCGTCCTAATGTAATAAACAATCTATTTAATGTTATTATTTATGTTTTTATTTATTTATATAGTAGATACCTAATAATTTTTTTATAAAACATTAAATGTTATTACATTTTTATGATACTTTACTCCCCATAGTATGTGCCAATATCTCGAGTTTATGAAAGGAGTATTTACCAGCCAAATTAAAGTACAAAAGCAGAAACCATTTAGAAGTAGACATTTTTATTATGCAAAACCATCTGAGACACGTGGGCAACGTTATAATACATCATTATCTAAAATCAAGGATTTGACTTCTTTCTTAAACTCTTCGTATTTCGGAATGTTTCTTTCATAAAATTCTGTTTTGCGACAACAATGTATTGTACCATTTAACTCCCAAGTATATATATAGTGATATTGTGCCATGGTGGTTCCTAAAGTTGGTATCTTCATTTGTCCCTTTGTTCTATGTCTATTACTTATATAGTCTAAGGGGTGAGATTTGTTTGTAAAATAATCTTTATAAATTTGGCATAGGAAGTTAGTTTTGTATATTTTTGTGAGTGATAGTAGTTTATTTTTAAATTTTACATATAATTTTTTTATCTCGTTATTACACTAATAATTCAGTTTTATTATTTACAATAATTCGACTTCGTAAATGTACTAAAAATTAAAAATAAATTTTCGTCCAAAAATTTTTTTGTCCAAATAAAGGCGTGGGTGATTTCCCTCCATGTAGAACAGAATTCTGTAATGTATCGTAAGTTTCTACCTTTTTTTAGGAGAGTGGTTTAATTTTTTTTAACAAAAATCGGAAAATATGGAACAACAAATATTGTGTTTTGTCATGTATTTTGACAGTAATCGCGTTGACTTTGAAATTTCAGAGAGAATCAATATAATCCATTCGTGACGTCAGAGCGCACCATTCGATTTTGTGCTGCTTCACAAAAACAGAGTTTCTGATTTATATTTAAGACATTTTAATTCGTATATTAATTGAGCACATTATTAACTTTGCATTTTATTGTCTTTATCTGGTTCCATCATCTTCATTATTCTCTACTTTAAATGTTTCTTTCAAATGCGTATAATTTTTAACACAACATCATGCCATACAACCACAGTTAGATTCTGGTGACAATACGGTAATTAAATCGCTAACAAATGCTTATCGTACGCATTTACTACAACAATGTTACTTACCATGGTAGCCTTTAAAAACTTAAAGTGTATTACTGTGAGTACGAAAGTTAAAGAAATTATATTAAATGTATGTATTTAGATATATATAGAGGATTGTTTAGTAGGATGTTTCACTTATTTTTGTTACAAATTTTACCTAACTAGGGTTACTTGTAACATACGTCTCCACAGAAACTTTTAATTTTGTTTGAGAGCTCTCAACTGGCTCCAAAAGTGACCTAAAATCCTTTTCCGGGATGGGAGAGTCTACCCACACAAAGTTTGATTTCAGCGTCTCTTGTAGCGTCCAAGTTACCAGCGAGCAAAGTTGCTTAACTTTAAAAATTACACAAGAAGATGTTATGATAATTTCAGCGCAAGTCATCATCCATTCAATGATGCTGTTAGCTGTAATTATGTTACTGGTGTTTTACATATTTCAATGTTGGCACTGATCAAAAATATTCTCGTAAAACCTACCATCATTTTACTATAAAGTTTGTTGTTCATAGTATGCTCAATGCTGACCATAGTGTTCCTCTAATATGTCTGATAATTGATGCACAAAACTTCTCTAATCTTCTCGGTCTTAAGCCACATTGATCGCAGCGTTTATAGAAGACTGTGTATATGCCTTTATTCGTTCTAATAAAACCTAATTCTTAATGTGTTATTAGAACATATTTATGAATATATTGTGAATATTCATAAATATTGTTCTTTTAAAGGAGTAAAAAATTTTAAAAAATTCGGGTGCATTCTAGTGTAGGTACACGCTAAAAATTCAAATGAATATCATATATATTATCATGAGATTGTAGAATCGGAAGGAATTACACGCTATCAAACTTTTTCAAACAGTCTACACGAATCTGGAATTGACTGGACTATTCCCGCAGTCACTGGAAGGATGGAGAGGCTACAACAAATATGGAGGGAGTACTAGAAATGTTTAGAACGTTTTCGAGGCATCGCGAAATCAACATATTTTGTGTAAAAGTGTGAGCGTGCGCACGGCGAGCGAGTTTATTGTTTTGACAAGTACGAAATAAAAGTACACAAAATGTTTCATTCTTGAAATTTGAAAGCAGTGTGGCCAGCGCGTGTGTGACCAAGCGACAGATATTTCGGGCGAGTATTTACGTGCAAAAAGTTGCAGATACTCAGCGATAGAGAAAAATTGCAGCGAAAATTTTAGAACGAAATTAGTGTCTGAGATATTCTAGAAAGATTTTGTAAGGAACAGTGCTCCATTTTATTTTTAAATTTCGCAAATTTCATTTCAGTGACTTTTCATATTAAATGTAAGTTTTAATAATTTTAAATGTTTCATTTGCCTCTCCCAGACACCACCCATGATAATACATTTAAAAGAATATTGCTTCATATTATAGAAAAATATACACCAATAGAGAAGTCTCATTTACCAGTGGCGATATCTTTATACTATTTAACTGTAATGACAAATTTTCCCACTATAAATGGCGATAGCGTAGTTTTTCCAAATATTTAAAATGAGATGTGTATATAATATGTATGCAACTTTCAAAATTTGAAAGAGGTGTGTGTGTGGTTATCGGATGGAATCTGTGAAAGTTGCATTGTGCATGTGTGTAAAGTGATCACTTAAGGTAGCCAAGAAAGGTCGCAAGCCCTGTGGCTACCATTAAAGTCTTCATGTAGTTTTTCCCTATACGATAGCTTCATCTCTGTGAGATATCTATAATTAATCTTAATTAAATAAAATAACTATATTGTTAGTTTAGTAGATTTAAATTATACATTACATATTAACCACTCCATTGTATTAAACTAAATGCACTCAAGTATAGAAAACATGGCTTAAGTGAAAATACTTATAAATAACTAGGCACTGACAAAAGAAACCGGAGTTTCTGGTGTAAGGTAGAAGGGTAGATATAACGGGAATATTGACAGGAGAGAAGAAAAGAAGAAGAGAAGAAGAGAAGGTATTAGTACACATATATAAGGATATTAGTTGATAAGTTACCACATTGATAGATTGAAAATCACTGATAGGAAGATTTTTCACCTTACCAATGAAATTATCCGATTTTTGTGAAATGTGTTGCGTGATGTGTGGCAAGCATATAAGGTGGACGTAATTTATAAGAAAATTATTAATGATACTCCCAGTCTATTTATTTACGAATTTATTGCGAATAAATTTGTGATACAAGGAACATTTCTTTGAGATGGAAGCCATTATATTTCGTGTACCGTTTTCGTGGTGGTTAGGAATACAGCGTGATTGCTCATTCTCTTTTTCTTCAAGCAAAATTCCCTATATTTTCCAACGGCTACAACGAGTTTTGCTTTATTTTCATTTGGAATAACCGCGAGATCAGAAATTTCAATATCTTTGTTAAGAAACTTGTTTCAGTTCAGTAATTTTGAATTTGAATCCGTTGGATCTTTACTCAAGTTAGGTATCAATATTTTTTTGGATAGTTCTAGTTTAATTAAAATTGTTTCATGGGATCGTCTTGCGTCCTTATATTATGAATATCTTGTCGATTATTTTTACAATGTTTTTCCTCGTTTCTTGAAAATTGACAACCAACCAACAAAATTAATTGTTGGTTGGTTGCTAATTGACTTGTTTACCTTTAAAAGCTTCCGGTGAGATGCCTCCGAAATTAATGAGCTTGTTGTGCCACAGTTAGTGCAAACTGTTCAATAATTGTAACAAAATAATTATTCACTATAGAGTGCCACCACTATAACTAGGCATACGAGGGAGGTCGCCACTGTCGCGAAATAGAAGTTGCCAAGTTGTTAATTTATTACACAATACATTATGTACTGAATGTCCGGTGACCAGTGTCAATATAAGTTTGGTCGGGTAACAGCGCCCTCCGCGGCGGCCGCTCATCTGTCAAACTACCAGACGGTAATATCGGTTCATTATTTGCTTTTTCAGCTTCGCAAAACTTTAATACTTCATTGGCAATTGTTTTTGCACCACCCCGGACTGTTTTGGTTGTTTTAGACATTATAATTCAGTGTATATTGGTAATCAAGATGTCACAGCTCCCGAGGAAATACAAAATTGTACTGAAGTACAGGGCGAGAGGTTGCTGCCGGGTGTGGGCGGGGCGGGTTTTAGTTCCAATCCTGCCGCATGCTAAGTTATGTTGGGTAGGCAATAGCCTCAGTTACCCTTCTTCGTCTAAGGCATTTGATTGATTTTTCACCGCCTGCTGCTCAATGGCTTCTCTAAGACAAGGGTTGGCAGTTTATCATGCGAAGAACCAAATTGTCACGGAAACAGGATAACAAAAGTACCCCAGAGCCGCGAAAATTCAAAATTGAAAGTACTCCTTTGTTTACGCCTGTCATACTTTAAACTCTATCAGTAGCAATGGAAATTATTTTATTTATATCAATTCCAGTGTTTTCCAAATATGTTTCTATAATATTCGCAATATCTTCTCCGCGTGTTTGTCCCTGGAGCGGCAGCAGTCCAAGAAGTTCTTCTTTGGGACCTTGTGCACCTTGGGACGCATCAGTTGCAATTGATATTGCGGAAGCTATTTTAATATCTTCGACTTGCTGCTCTATTACATTTGAAGACACTTTGGGAATTCTGTTTTGCACCACTTTTGCACATAAAGGCAATATTCTTAATTTTTCTCTTTAACTCTTCGGATGCTTTCACAAAGCATTCTTTAATGTAACACCATCTGTGAACGGTTTTCTTCTTTTAGAGGACCATTTACAGAGGAACCGCAAAGCTAACATGATTTGTGTCAAACATGGAAGTCGACTTCTCATTTTGACGCTGAAGTTCTAAGTTTATACTTGAAGAGCCGCAAATGTCCATGGAAAGAGCCGCGTGCCGCTTATGCCGACCCCTGCTCTAAGATAATCAATTTTACAATTCTGGTTTGTAGTCAAACAGTTCAACACACAAATCTTGACACTTTTGGAACTCCTGATTGACAGAATACAAAGGTTAATCATAAAACTTTTGGAGATACTGATTGATTGCGACAAGAATGTTTCCAATTATATATAGGTTTTTTAACCTACTTAGAGCTCGATCTCAACTGATTTGATAGTTTTTGGTTCACAGATGATTCTGGTTGATTTAATTGAATTAAGTACATCCACATTAGCAACAATAATCAAAATGTACTAAAATTTCAACGCAATAAAATATTTATCTTGTAATATTCATATCACAATATAATATCGTAATATTCTGTTAGATACATATTTAATTTCACTTTCTTTTTCCAAAATATATGTTAACCCACGACTCATGTTCCAATGTACTGTTGAGAAGTAACATCACATTAAATAATTTCAGGGAGGTAGATATCACGATGTAAATTCGACAATAGTCGCCATTTAATCAATGGGTAAATAGATTTCGCGCGCAAATTTTATCTGCGCGAAAATCAGTTGTGTATGATTACAATTCGCGTGACAGAATGACAGTTCATAGCGCCGCGCCGTACCAATTTTGGATGTGAGATTTTTTAAATCATAGCAGGCGAGACCAGGTGACAACTTATTACAAACGCAATTAGGCTCATAGTACAGGTGACGTGACGGAGCGATAAATAACTTATTTGTATGACAGCTGGGAGCACTCCAGGGGAAACACGTATAGAACAGGGTAATACAGGGTGGCGTATGTTGAAATGAATAATGTCCTCTATTGTTGTGAGGGCTTCCAGGCCAGTTTAATTAAACCGAGTGCGATAATTCGAATGATTTTTATTATACAACATTCTTGGAACCGGAATTGGCTCTCTACTGAGACTGAAGGTTATGAGATGGTAGTCACTATTAATGATGCCCTCCCACACCCTCTAGTCCTTGACAAGGTTCAGCACATTGCCGGTGCAAAGGGTGATGTCGATGCTACTCTCCCTTCCATAGCACGTAGCAGGATTACCGGGCTCGTTGAGGATGTTCAGACCGCGACCGGCTATAAAATCCTCAACAGCAATACGGCGGTTGTGTCCAGTATGAGTCCCGTGAACAAACCAAAGCGGAGAGCAAGCGGTTACATTACCAATAATGATGATGTGTTTTCCCCTGAGTATATAAGTAAATCTAAGAAATGGTAGAAGATTTGGATGTTGCAGATAGGAGCACTATATTAAACTCCGATCTGTTTGATGATCTCCAGGTGGGAAATCCTTCGGCGTTTCAACAGTATACATTCTTGAGTGCTTAATCTTGTTTTGCTCTTGGATCGTATGTGCCGGCGTTGGTGCGAGTGCGCAAGTTCATATTTCTATGTACTTATTTTTGTGCTGCCTGTTTAACCCAAAAGGGAGTTTTCTTTTCCTATACCCTCAAATGTCCCGACCTGTTAGCTGTGTATCCTTTGTGCCTTTATATTGTTGTTAAACACTTTATGTTTTGTATAAGCTTGTATCGTGTTATATAGAACGATTGTGAATAAATAGATCGTGTTATATTGTGTATTTAAATATTTTGGTGGTTTACGTATATTTTTTAAATAATAAAAAAATAAAATGACGGGACAAAATATTGTGTATTTAAATATTTTGGTGGTTTACGTATATTTTTTAAATAATAAAAAAATAAAAACAACATTTTAGATAGCAGCCGTGCGGCCCAATTCTGCTTTGCAGTGCTGGGTTGCATGGTTGCCTTTAGCACTAAAAAATGCTAACCTGGCGGCGAATGAGTAGGACTGATATAGGAGCTTTTGCTTATAAAACGGTCCTGGGTAAGCGGTGGGTCTACCCTCATTGAGTATATCTAAGACACTAGTAAGACCCGACAAATGTGGTCCGATCGGATCAATGCAATCACTGTAGCGAAAGTATACCGAGGTGTCACCCAAGACTGCAGAAGCGCAAGTACGGTTCTCGTCGGAGAGGTGCTCCAGATAGGGGGGACTAAGGCGACCGAGATCAGTCAGCATTCCGGATCCCTAGTTACCCCTAGTATGTTTAATTTTTTATTGTATTTATTTATTTATTAAGGAATCTTAACAGTTTTATAAACGTTATAATGTAAAAGCATAGTGTTCATTTCACAGACCAATTAAAAAGATTCACAGATGTTAAGAACAAAGTAAGATAAGATATTTTTAAGTTCATTATTTTAAATTAATTAATGAAATAATGGTAAGCATCAATCATCAATGTAAAGACTGAATAATGGTAAGGGATTGAATGTGAAAAAATAAAAAATATATATACAGAATTCAGTTAATTAATGGGAGAAAAAATGATGAGGAGGTAGGAGTCAGGATAGAGGTGGAAGAAGAGAAGATTAGATATATTGAGTGAATGGTCAAAGTCGATTTAGTACATGTAATCTAAAGCATTATTTTAAGTTCGGTAAGACCAATGTTGAAGAGGTCAATAACGATACAATTATTATTGAAAGCTTTGCACGCGCGATATAAAAATGTATTTTGTGTGTGGGATGCTCTATTTCTTGGAACATGGAAGAGCATATGCTGTCGGGTTCGTCTGCAGGGTGTTTGTTTAACATTTTGAAACCGATATTAAAATTGAAAGAATGATTAGATTCTATTTGGTGGTTTTAATTTTACGAATAATTATTACTGTTTATAACCTTGTTGAACCTAATTTAAAGTTTTCTTGATGTTTTCCCTATATAAAATTTATTGTAAACCTTACAATTCAATCAATTTAATGATCCTTAAGAAAGAAACATCCCTTCAAAAACATGTTGAATTTTTTAAATAAAATTTAGCAATTAAAACAAGTGTTACTTATTTTATATTTAAAATGATCCCATAATGTAAATTTGAAAATTTTGAAGAAGTTAACTCATTCATCTTTTATTTTCACTTTTTAACCGAAAATAAAAAGATGAATTCCCGATTATAGCGGTCAATGAGATATTTTAATATAAAATAAAAACCAAAACAGGTTGGTCGAATGCGGAGGTTAATTGTAAGCCCTAGTTGTGATGACCTTCATTTACTTTTTGAAAAGTTCACTGTTACGTTGTCTTTCTACGTGGCGGGGTAAGTTGGCTCATTCTGAAACAATATTCAAGAAACTTTAAGCTCTTGAAATGGAGTCTACGGACCAGTATTAAAGATAAGCTGGGCGACCCGAAATAAGAAACAGGAGAAACTTTACTTTATAAAGATAAGAGGAAAAAATTCTTTGGTAACGTGGTAAGGCACCTTGAGGCACATGAAATATTAATGACTAATTAAAACACTATCACGGTGTTGTGGTTGTGGAATGCAAATAGAATACTGGAAATTGATTATTGATTTCTAAATTTACTTATATCACTTTTTGCTTCCTTTCTTTTATCTCGTGGCGTCTGTTTGCTTGTTTTCTTGACGAAAATACTTTGAATCGATATTTAACCCTTTTCCCGTGATCCCAATTGAGCTGAAACTTTGCAAGCAGACTCGTGGCAACGATCAAAAAGATCTATAAAATTTTCGTTAAAAAAATAATAATCATCGTATTATTTTGGATTTTTAGAAAATTTACGAATGTTTGATTACTACCAATAGCGGCCTGACATCACGAAATATTTAAAATTTGAATTACTCCATCGGTATATGTAATAGGTACTTCATTACGAATTTCGAAAATTTATAAAATTCACAGATGACAGCAAAATTCACAAATATTTCAAAATCTTGATTAAACTGACTAACAAATGTTTTTAGAATTTAATCATCAAAGCATGTGTCATTTCAAAGCTCAAAACATGTGACATTTTAGAAATATATTAAATTCTTGTAAGTTTAGTGTTATGTTATATGTTTTAATTGGTCTTTAATTGTTGTTATATTTTATAAAGAAAGGGAGTATAATAAAAACTTAGTTTTTATGGGTTAGTTTTTACACGAATTTAATCGGAACGCCGTTCTTTAATTTACACAAAATTTTGCAATACTCACCTGAAAATCTTCTACTCGTATCTAAAAAATCACCGGTTTGTATCGCTTTAATAACTATGAAACACTTCTCACGCGTCGGTAGGTAGTTTATCGATGGTTAGAATTCACACCGAAATCGCCTGTTAAATTAATTGTCGCTTGATCACAAGGAATCACCGCTTTTATCTATGTATTCGGCCAAACGTCACATGTCAACAGCAACGCAAATGTCAGCAACAAAAATACGCAGTGGTCCGGTCAATCTTCTTAAATAGTCAATTTTGCTTGCGATGCTTCCAGAATCCAGTGGATTGTCCTAAATCCTTATAGCAATTATCAATTCACCGTAAACGATACAGAGTGCTGTAAAATCTTCAATTACGCAATTTCTTCCGCTTCTACCATCTCCCGACAATACTATTATTTTCTTTAGTATTCCTTTTTTTGAAAGCATTCAAAACAGAATTAAGAATTTTTTATCTTTAAACCATCTGTTTGGTTATAAAACTCTCAAAAATTGGAGCCTGGTAGGTCACCTACCAAAGTATTGGTTAATAAATATTTTAATGTATGTACATGGTAAAGCAATTCACTATCACAATAGTTCACAATACTTTACACGAAGATTTCTGGTTTAAGGGGAAGATAAAAATAAGCAATACATCAATAACTCTATCTAATCTAATCTCTCAATCATAAAATGTGTGAATTACTATACAATGAAGATCGTTAATTCAAATACAGAGGAAATATGTAAGAAAAAGAAAAATTCTAAATTTAATAACAAATATATGTTGTGTAAATTATATATTATTGATGTTATGAGTGCATTAGATAATAAAATACGTAATTTTCCATGTACCAATATCCGTCACTAACGCTACCAAGATGCACTACCCTAGATGCTACGATTCTCACAGGCTAAACTCGCGGCGGATCATCAAACAACATAATTCTGTACGTAACAATGCACGGCTATAACGCTACCAAGACAATACGTTACTAGATGGAGCTGTCCCTACAGCCTAAACTCACGGCCGAAATGTATATAATTCTCTATATTGTTTATTTATGTATTTACTTTTTGAGAACACTCGCATATTTACTTAATATATTGGTTCTAAAAATTAATTAATAATATGAATTTCAATAAACGAATGATATTATTATTTTTTATGGGATAGAATTAAGTGTGTGTTTTCATTTATAAATCTCTAGAATATTAAACCTTCTAACTTATTTCAAACCGAAATTCAAACATGTTAAAGTACAGTGATTGTTCAAGGGTTTTATCGAGTACAGTTACGGAGTAATAAATTAATTTATAAATATAATATAATTTGTATTAGAGCAAACATAAGTTTATATTTATTTGAATACCATTTTAAGAATAATTAAGCTAATCTTTTCATGTATAGGTATATAATCTAAATATAATTTTAACTGTGCTATTATATATACATTTTGTTACTATCCATGTATATGATATATTATATATATTACTTTACTTTCACTCTTGCTTTTGTATTATACAATATATACTGTTCTTATTATCCACATTTTATATTTATATACTCAATTAATTAATTAATTAATCTTATAGTTATATAGTATTTTGTTGTATATCTTTATTATTTTTTGTTCTCACTATATTGTTCAGATGCTCATCTCGGCACAGGTTCTTCCTAGTGAGATGAGCGGCTCCGTCTCTATGTCATGTAACAAGATGAAGATAAATAAATAAATAAAAAAAATCTAAGGAGTTGTTATAGTATGTATGGAAATTGTATGAAAATTTTATTTTTATAATGCGATAGTCACTTTATTTTTACCGAATATTCGTCTCAAATGCCAATATTGTCAAACCTCTGTCAAAATAAAATCACTGTACATCTGTACAGTAACAAAATCACTGTTCATCGCCTCCGCACGACCTGCTATGATTGGTTCGGACAAATATAATATAAATCTTTCTTCAGAGCAGCTTTCAATAAAATGCGAATAGCAACATGAATGTGCAAACATCCGTTAACGAATAGTACTAAAAGAATAAGAAGAGATATTGTGGAACTATTTGATGTGTCGAAGCGTGAGAACGGCTACACTTTTGCAGTTTTGACGCAGTAAATATTATATATCAGAATATTTTTGAGTTTGTTCAAATCTTTCAGAACAGTGCTGGATTTAGTGCTGGAACAGTGCTGGTCACAGAGACATTATTAATCAATTAATGTATATTATAGATATCTCACAGAGATGAAACTGTATTTCTTATG
Source organism: Agrypnia vestita (assembly GCA_016648135.1). NCBI lineage: Eukaryota > Metazoa > Arthropoda > Insecta > Trichoptera > Phryganeidae > Agrypnia > Agrypnia vestita. The sequence goes on from JADDOH010005899.1 coordinate 157,435, forward strand.
GGAAAGTAGGTATAGAAGTCATTTGGGTGTACATAGGACTTATGACCTATCTTAATGGTTGGCTTAAGTGATCACTTTACACAATGTAATTTTCGCCATTTCCACCCATGATAGAATATACCATGCTTATTCATTTTTTGGAAGTTGTATATATGTTCAAATTGCGTGGAGAGCTTTCACATATGAGTTGTAATTGCCTTTCCATGCGGCCTGTACAAAGCTATTTTGCAATTTGAACATATATACAACTTCCAAAAAATGAATAAGCATGGTATATTCTATCATGGGTGGAAATGGCGAAAATTACATTGTGTAAAGTGATCACTTAAGCCAACCATTAAGATAGGTCATAAGTCCTATGTACACCCAAATGACTTCTATACCTACTTTCCCATAAGAAATACAGTTTCATCTCTGTGAGATATCTATAATATACATTTATTTATTATATATCATTTTATGAAAAAGTAACCCATAAAAAACAAGTTTTTATTATACTCCCTTTCTTTGTAAAATATAACAACAATTAAAGACGAATTGAAACATATAACATAACACTAAACTTACAGTAATTTAATATATTTCTAAGATGTCAGATGTTTTGAGCTTTGATAAGACACTTCATGCTTTGAAGATTAAATTATAAAAACATTTGTCAGTCAATTTACATTCGTAGTGAAGTACCTATTATGTATACCGACGGAGTAATTCAAATTCAGAAAATATTCCGCGACGTAATCGGGCCGCCGTTGCTCATCAAACTTTTCTAATGATTCAATTTGAAAAAACCAATAAAATTTCTAAAAATCCGAAATTATTCTAAAATTATTGTTTTTTTAATGAAAATTTGATAGATCTTCTTGATCGTCGCCACGAGTATACTTGCCAAGTTTCAGCTCGATTGTATCACGGGAAAAGGGTCAAAAATCGATCCAAAGTTTTTGTTGACGGCAAGCAAGCAGACGCCACGAGTTAATATAAAGGGAGTAAAAAATACTCGAATTCTTGGCGCCATATTCTTTTATTTTTAAATTTTACGTAGAATCAAAAATGTTTAAACAGAGATTTAAAGAGAAAATATGCGACAAGAAGAAAATGGTTAACAAATCTATTTACCTCTGAAGTAATCATTTTGCGCATTTAATATGTAACTAAACTTTGAAACAATTATTACAATTCAAAAGCAATACAAAATATTGTAACGTGATGTTAGATTTCGGAGAAATTTAATTAGAATCCCTCATAATGTCACTATGGAATAAAACTATCGAAACCTTTCACTTTATTCTAAAAAAAACACTGCCACACTCTGGAATGATCTAGAATATTCGAAGAACTTCTAAAATGGTCGGGAATGGCGGAAATAAACTACGAACATCTGGAGCGTTCGGAAATACAGCGTGTTTATTATAAAAGCGAAGCCGTGTCGCGGTCAAAGTTTTGTTTTATTTTGACGTTTCTTCCAGAGAAAGATTAGCGACAAGCCGGGCGATCACTGTTACCAACGCGTGTGTAATACCAGTGATGAGCAGATTAATAAAGCAAAGTACTTAAATGCGATATTCAGAACATAAATGAATACCCAGCGATAATAAAGAATTTATAGGCGAGTGATAAGTTACGAAACAATGTGGTTTAAAGAAAAGAGTTAAGTTCAATTCGTATTAAGTGACTTTGCACATTTAATAAGTAATAAAGTACTAATTAATGAATCGTTAATTGTTTTTGTAGTATTATTTGTCTTTCGCAGTCACGACACTTGACAATATGTGGGGTATAAAGGCATCGTCAGCAATATTATTTGTCTTTCGCAGTCACGACACTTGACAATATGTGGGGTATAAAGGCATCGTCAGCAATATTATCTGTCTTTCGCAGTCACGACACTTGACAATATGTTGGGTATAAAGGCATCGTCAGCAATATTATCTGTCTTTCGCAGTCACGACACTTGACAATATGTGGGGTATAAAGGCATCGTCAGCAATATTATCTGTCTTTCGCAGTCACGACACTTGACAATATGTGGGGTATAAAGGCATCGTCAGCAATATTATCTGTCTTTCGCAGTCACGACACTTGACAATATGTGGGGTATAAAGGCATCGTCAGCAATAGTAAAAAAAGTTTTGAATGCATTCACCGAGGTTTACTTATTTAAAATGTACTGAATTCTAGATTCTAGATTTTACGTACATGTTTATCAGATCCAAAATCATGTTTCCAAATTTACTGGCTATGTTTCCTAGCCTCCCAAAAAATACGCGCAGGACAAATCTGTGAAAAACTATTCCACACAAGAAAATTAAAACATTCCAACAATGTCACGCCAATATTTCCGCGCAAATCAAAATAATATAATCAACTAAAATTAAACAAAAAAGTGTATATCCTTATCTTACCTAACTTTAAAAAATCACATTGAAATCATAAAACATAGTAAAAAGTAGAAAAATTCGTGGCAGGCTTCAGACAAGTGTAAATACGTTTAATTAAATGGAAGACTGCAGTGATATGATAATTAAGAGTATTTAAGAAGGTTATCAAATAATTAAATTAATTTAAATTTTCATTTATTTGATTCTTGAAACTGTTATTTTTAACATCATTGAAATATTTGGGAGCTACTTCGTGGTGCAACATTATAATTTATTTTTTTTATAATACACACACAAGATGAGTTATTAATTACTACTCATCAGATATAATCTACACCTAATACGTACATACTTTAGAGAATAGATCTGGGCTGTCAATTTGAGAATTGCTCATTTTGTACAGAAATATTGAGCCTATTATTTTTTTCTCTCTTACAAACTAAGGATTTAGCGGTTTTCATAAGCATGTTGTTTTTATTTAAAGAAATGTATAGATATAATGTAAAGCTAGTGTGTGGCCTTCGTAGCCCAGTAGGCATGACACTAGTTCACCAATCTTAATTTTAAGATAATCTTAAATTTTTTTCTGAATTCTCTCTGTGGTCGTACAGATACATTATAACAAGGAGTCTGTGCTTGTATATTAAAATTATTGAGTTATAAAATTTTGATTATGAAAACACACTTATGCTCGTTATATCACGTTTCAGTCCACTATCATATGATTCTAGAGCTTTTCCGTTAATGATAAAAAAACACCCCCTCCCTACGGCGTGCCTTACTGTCCTACCCGAATAGATTGATAAATTTTGTAATTTTGTATTAACTATTCCTGATAATGAGAGCGACCGCTCCTCTCCGTTAGTAATTATTAATACTCGTGTATGTGTGTATTATATAGGTTTACAAAGTTTAAGTAAAAATGTACTTCAAATTAGAGTTATACTCAAATTAGTTTCTCACCAGAGCGTTTTACAATACCAAAACCGTGTTTAAATATACTCTCAATATAAATCCAAGTTCTGCCATCTTATTCCGTATTAAATTTAATTTTAAATCTTATTAACATTTTTCAACAATCGACTTCTAAGCACAAAGAAATCGTACAACAATAAAGTAGACAATTATTATTCAGGTATATAAGAATGTTTTCCCCCTCAAATTTGCACGCCCTGATAAAAATATGTTTTGTACAATTAATAACCAAAAGAATAAGCTTTGTTCGAATTTTGGGATTTCCAAACGAAAATTCTCATTCACCACCTGTCAGTTTTTCGTTCCTGTGAACAATGAACATTGACAGTTAGCGGTATTCCCGCTTTTACAGATAAATCTTACCGGATATGAAAGAAAGATGACAGAAAAGATATATTATGGAATATAAAAAGAGTTCCAGAGAGAAAATACTTATTTTCTGGATATATTTTTTAAACAAAAATATATTTAAGAACGTTAAATCGAAAACTTTAGAGAATTTAACAATTTTTTACGAATCTCACAACAAAACTTGAATTTTCTTATTATTTTCAACTCAAAATAGAACTCGGAAGTCCCTAAAACGAGTTACGGGCACCTCATTACTTGATCTATTATCATTAGACCAAAAAAGCACTATGAAGCCCAATTCATCAAGTATGACAATAAACAGACCAATCCAAAAGTATGGCATCTTATCTTTGAAAAATTACAATAATATTTTATTTGCTTATTTCCATTCCATTGTTATCACGTGGCATGTTGGGAGACAGAATAAAACATCACATTATTCTGCCCTGATATGTGATTCTCAAATCGTCCTGAAATTGCATACTTGAGGGGTGTAGAAAAAACCGACACTTTGCGATTGACCAAAACTGACGATGACGTATTTGAAAGCAATTTTAGAGGAAATAGTAGACGTTTTATAATTGATAACTGCTCTTTATAACATATTTGTTTTGTAAGCCTTTTTAAAAAGCATATCAATTTTTATAACGGCCGTTCTGGCTATAAAATCAATTATAAAAAAGTTCATCTCAATTTTTTCATTTATAACAGAGCCTATATGTGTAATAATATTTTATATCTTGTTAATAATTACCATTAAATAATAATTATATGTAAACTGATATATAATAATATAACAATTGTGTAATTATATGTCGCTTGTTGTCTGATTGACGTCAATAGTAGATGCTTTACAGGGTCCATTATAACTTTTACAACTTTTCAATCGACTCAATTGCCATATATCACTACAATGAAATGTATTAATTTACTTATGTGTGATTTACAGAAATATTGAAGAAACACATTGTGATTTAATTATTAAGTGTATATAAAGAGATGTGTAAAACAAATAAACTAATACAAACAAGTGCATATAAATACGAGTGAAAAAAAAAAAAACAAACAAAAAATGTGAAGGAACAACGCGGCTTCATTTCGGGAACAATTTGATAAAATACCTCCGCGAAATGTCTTCCCCCTGCGTGAAGACAGAAGCCGTTTCGGTAACTGCCCCGGAAACGCTGTTTCTCCTCCCTTATTGCCTGTAATCAGGCGGTGGATGATAGTCCGCGACCCGGCTGGGGGGCTGCTGGGGGGCTGCAACTCCACGATGGCCGAGCTCGGCGGTAGAGCCTTCCTGTTCTGGCTCGTCAGCATGGCCATCATTCACACGGCCCCATCCTACACGAACGTGCCTACAGTACAAGGTAATATTTTTAGCGATTTTTATGTTTTTTGTGTATTTTATTGAGTAATTGATTGATTTTATATAAAAAAAATATATTAATCAATTAGAAAGACATACAGAAAAATCAAATCCACGAAAAAATATTTGGCCGATACCGGGATTCGAACCACGGATGTGTTTTTTATATCAACGCGATGCTCAGAGACACGTGCCGAGATTCTTCGGTTTGACCTACCTATGTAGGTTTTGTTACAGTCACCGAATGGTATTTCGTATACCCCGTGCGATTCTAGAGGTATTTTATCCTTCGGACTTCTTAAAAGTGATGAAATTTTATTATTTGTCCTAAAAACAGTGCGGATATTATATTTATTTAATAATCGACTTATTTTAACTGTAGTTCCCTTTACGTATGGTAAAATAGATAAAAATCGAGCAAAACTCATTAGCAGCGTCGCTGGAGAAACCCACTCCTCCACAAACACCTGACGCAGAATTTCTCAAACTTTCACTTGACGGTGAGCTCCGGACCCAAACGGTTGTACGCTTTTTGGAGAAGCAGCTCATCGACAAGGCGCCCTGAAGATGAGCAATGAGATCTGTTCGAAACGTCGGCAGACGACTGGTCCTGACGACCAGAATTTGACGCGGGTTACCCCCAAAGTAGTTAGAACTAACACATATAAACATATATATATATTATATATATATATAATATATATATATTATGACGTGGAGTTCAGATCCTCATGATCTGAACCAGCTAGTTCAATCGGAGAAGAATGGGACTAACCTTACTCCTCTATTTCAAGCTCAGGGTCCTTTCGGTGATATGCGCACTGAACTCTCTCTCTCGAGCCGCTTCAGGTGCCTCTCATATTAACAAGTTCAAGTTGAAACAGATTAACAAATATGGGTTTACATAACAAGACATTTTGTGCAATCAACGTAAGCATTTATTCAATAAACTACTAACAATTATCTGTGCCATGAAAGGCGACAACCGGCAAATTCAAAGATATCGCTAAATTTGGTTCATTGAAATCTTATTTTCTAATTTAAAATAAATTGCCCTCTCCGCGACATCGTCGCTGACGGCCGCGATGCAAGGGAGAGAGCAGCTTTAAACTATATTTTTAAGACTCTATAGGTAGTGGCGCCAGCGCAAATGTCGGGGAACGGGAAATCATCAGGTTAGAATTTGCATTCAAATTGGATGAGACACAATTAACACGTACAACAACGCATCCACATGATGCTCAACATGTCCTTATGAATAGATCACAGATGCGCATATTTCTTCCAAACCTCCGTGCTTCACAAAACTTTACGTCGCCGTGACGCTGAACGGTATGATGAGTACTTGAAATATAGTGTGAGATCAGATAATTCCAGGTCTTTCGGCGTAAGAACGGAACTGTTCCGGCAATGCTTTCCTCCTGCATCACGCCAAGATGTACTATATCAGGTCAGGATGAGACCGGCATCCACTGGGTCCATGGATGCTGACTCCTACGCTTTCAGGTGGTCCCCTGCCCTTGTGCTGGACCTCGAGCTCTCAGCAGGCCGCATGCTCGACATCCGAAGACGGCTTCACCTTGTGATCCCGTCATAGGAACTCTCTCAACAGGGTGCGTAGTTTTCACATCTCATGCGGCAGAGTGTCAAAACCCGAATGACGCCATGTTGTTCTAAATTGACCGATAATGCCGCTAAAAATTCGCAAATGTACGCGGTTCTGAAAAACGCGCACAGTACCTACGTGGACTCGAATGATTTGATCCGTAATATTATGCGCGGTGTTTAAATATTTCTTTTTGTTTTACTGTTCCGAGGAGGACGAACATGATTTATTACGTCACAATACCCCCTCCCTTAATTAATTTTTGACGGTCCGCATGACCGGAAAAAATTAATTCAACAATAACCCCTGTTGGGAACATTCACTATGCCCGAGGAAACTCAAAGACCACGCCACTTGAAGTAACATTTACAATCTCATTAATACAAATAATACCATAACAGAACCACGCAGTGGTTCACAGATGCGTGAGTGTGTGAACGTTACGGAGATTGCGAACTGGAACAAAAGGATTTAAACACATTACATTATCATTTCATTGTCCAACATCACCCTTTATATTGGCCTTCTTATTAAAATTAACTTGAGGCATGAGAGAAGAATCATATTACACATTTCGTGCTGTGTGAAAAAGAAAGAATGAAATGAAAAAAATAAAGAAAATATACATATTTGTTTAGGGTGGTATCAAAAACAATATAGATTACCGCAGAATGAAACAATATAAATCACCAGAATATTCGTCGACATTGCTTTTAAATTAAAAAAATAAGTAAAAAGAATGAAAGTAGACTGAATGCGGTGAAAATGCGGTCACTTAGGCACACGTATGGAATATTCTATCTTTAAAGTTATTTTTACTACTCTATTTAATTTTATTAATTTTGATAATGTTTACTGTTTACTTTTATACTAAACATTGTTTAAATATATTTTTATTTTAAAGTAGGTACCTATTTTATAGATTATTCATTTCTCCTTTAAAATGTTTCATTTTTAATAATTTTTTGGTTTATTATTATAATACGTGTTTTATGTTAGGTGTGTAAAAATTCTTGTACTTTATATTATACTGTTAAAACCCACTAGAGAATTGATAAATAAATGAATAAATAAATAAAATAAATGTTCGATAGAATTAGAAATGAAAAAATTAGAGCTCAACCTAATTTGTGGATAGAGTAAAGAAAATATGAAAACATATGGAGAGAATGATAAAGAAAATATATGAGAAACCAGGATATATATATTGAAAGCAGTAAGATTAGAGGAATTCTTAAAAATAAACTAAATATTCGAGTGTGGATCTATTAAGAACATTAATGTGGTTGAAGCGAAAATAGTATACCAGGATAGCAGAAGGTGGCATTCTATTTTCTCGGCCTGGAGGGTAACGGCATGATGGTCAGTTATTTGAGTATTTAAGAGCCAAGTACTTTTTTTATTTTTTACTCCAACTTCTTACATAAAACTTAATAAAATTTGCATTTTTTATATTTTTGCGAACCGAAGAACTTTAAGGCTATCGTTCAATACTTATTTAGTCCCGATTATACTTTTGTTCAAAAATCATGGTGTCCCAAAATTTACTGAGCACGTCAATTTACCCGCTTACGTAACTCTCTCAAGCAAGATGCATAGAGGTGTTGGGCGAGACTTATGTCATCTGAGGAAATCTTTTATTTTTCCCAATTATTTGACTCTTAACAGATTGTTAGTTAAATTAGTATAAACCACTACCAGATTTCAGGTCTACCGGTTTCGAGACGTACCCGTCTCTTCGTCAGAACCAACACTACACTATTATGTTCACAACACTATACACCACAACCATGGTATTGTTAATCTTTGACACTTACAAATTTTCGAGTTGAGCAGGCTTAAAAATATGCTTGTTAATTTTATTAAAAATTAATGTAGGAGCGAAATATTCAACCCTATCTCCATCGATGGTTTGCTACCTTCGCTTTTGAAAATACGCACCTAATTTTCCAGATAAATAAATTCTCCTTCACAACTATACAACTTTAATTTTCAAAATTGGTTAACCTTTCAGGCGGGTTTAGTAAAGTTTTAATCCCCCGGATTAAAGTTTTAAAATAGTTAACATATTAAGCTGGCAAATAATAAGCATAGCAAAGGAAGCTAAATATTACAATATTTAAAATTCCACAATGGGCAACACATACCTTTTATTAAAAATTTAATAAAATTTGTATGTTTGAATATTATCGTGGAAGTTTTGTTAAATATTTTGTTCACACAAAAAATATATTTATTTATATAATAATGTACTTCAATCAAGGTACGGAAGTCTTACCTATCGTAGAGAGATCGCTTTACATAATGTAATGTTCGCTATTTCCACCCGTGATAGACTACCACATCTAAAAAATTTTAGAAGTTTTAGAAGAATAACATATACAAAATTTCACCCTCATCCCACCTCTCATCATGATACATTTTCTATACAAATCTACACCGTTTGACATATCTTACCCAAATTTGGCAAACTTATTCTTTAGGAACTGACATATAAAAAAAGTAAACCATAAAAACCAAGTTTTTACTATACTCCCTTTCTTTGTAAAATATAACAATAATTAAAGACGAATTAAAACGTATAACATAACACTAAACTTACAGAAATTTAATATATTTCTAAAATGTCAGATGTTTTGAGATGTCAAGATTTTGATAGATTCAATTATCATCAATATCGTACCTTATGAATTTCCAGCAACAAATGATTTAGTCAGAATCAGATTTGAGTAATGTAGAATTCTTCAAAACTAAGCAGAAATCTAAAAGAAATAAATTATTAGTTGATTTTTTCCCAAAAAACCCAATTTTGCTGTCATCTGTGAACCAATTGTTTTGTAAATTTTCGAAATTCGTAGTGATGTACTCATTATACCGACGGAGTAATTCAAATTTCAAAAATATTCCGCGATGCTATCGGGCAGCCGTGCCGTTGCTAATCAAACTTTTCTAATGATTCAAATTCTAAAAATTCTAAAAACCGAAATTATACTATAATTTTTAATTTTTTTAACAAAAATTTGAAAGACCTTCTTGATCGTCACCACGAGTCTGCTTGCTAAGTTTCAGCTCGATTGGATCACGGGAAAAGGGTCAAAAATCGATTCAAAGTTTTGTTGACGGCAAGCAAGCAGACGCCACGAGTTAATATAAAGGGAGTAAAAAGTAACCATTTTTTGATCATTTTTACAACTAGTCAAAAATATCTTCTTCAAAAATAGCAAAATAATTTTTGTGGTGACATTATTAATATAATTAATAAAAATAAAATTTGTTTTCCCGACTTTTATATTAAAAAATATCAACATGTTTCAGAGCCCCTTCGTCAGGATACAATTGTTTACTAACAAATTAAATTAAAAAATCGATGTAAAGATAATCAAAATATAAAAATTAATTATGGAAAATGAATAATAATAATATGAAAACAAATTTGAAAGATAACTAATTGTAAAAAGAACCTGTTTATTTATAATACTCAATTTACTGCAACCTTTTTTCTTATTTTCAAAATTTATAATTAATCAAACTATGATATTGTGTATTTGTAATTTGTAACCCTTAATTATATCAAAATAATGATCCATAGCCAAAAGATGGTTAGAAAATGCGGAATTATTATTGCTATTTAAACATCTTAAGTGTTCTTTAACTCTAACTTCAAAATTTTTACAAGTTGTACCCATATAAAAGTAATCTCAATAATTTATAAACACCCGCTTTTTTTAAAACTTTTTTTTTAATTATCTTTATCCTTATTATTTAATATGTATTTTTTTAAATTTATTGTAAGTATAGAAAGCTGGTTGATTGACATTTGGAATTTAACTATTGAATTTGAAATTTGATTATTTTTTTAATACAATTTTTCTTCAACTTTTTTCAGTACCTATCAAATATTGAAGGGTAAACAAAGGATTTAAAAAACTTCTTATACTTTTTCTTTAACATAATGTCTATTAATGCACCAAAACCATTTCTAAACGCAATCCGTTAAATAACATTTTATTTATTATTAAAATTATACACAGATAATGAAACATACATCAATGTATTTAGCAAAGAATGAAATGTTGACAGTTTTTCAGAATACGCATGATTAGAAGGACTATGTATAACTATGTATGCATATGTATCTTTAAGAAATATGTTAAAATCAATTTTATTATTAACAATTTAAATATTCAAATCCAAGAAATTTATGCTAGATTTTTTTATTTCTATGGTAAATTATATCCTTTTTGTGTATTTTATTTAGGAAATTAAGAAAAAAATTTAGTTGTCTTTTAGTACCAGTACAAATACGTAAAATTTCATCAACATATCTTTTCCAAAAAATACATATTTTGATAATAAAGCAGAACTATTAAAAAGTATTTTCTCTTAATTATTTAAAAATATATCAGTCACTAAAATATTGATAATAGAACCCATAGCTAAACGTTCTTCTTGTTAAAAATAATATAATCGAATTTAAAATATATATTTTTTAAAACAACGTTAAAAATTCTGTTCAAATCTTTAGATGTATTTGAAATATTTAATCATATTTATAATAATTTTACTTTCTTCAAATGGAACACTAGAAAACAAATTTACAACAACAAATTTCAACAAATGAAAAATTCACTTCCTCCAAAATACTTGTAAATTAAAAAAAAAGCTTTATTCCTCTATCTTATCTTAATAAAATAATGCTATCGAATAAAGTAACAAAAAAGAGAAGATTTTTCTCGCGAAAATCTTCAAAAATGTTTGTGTAAACGAAGGCAGAGTTTTGACATGAATTTATGATAACTGCTCTCCCTGGCGCAAAAATTACCAAAAGAATACAAGAGTAGGGAAATGTATTTATTTGAATTCAATAAAAGTTTTTCGGCAGACGCGTTTGGAATTTTTTCGCATGAATTGAGAACAAAAATATACTGAATCTATAATGTAAATACAAATACTATACGCCGTTGTTATATTCTTGGGAAATTCAAAGCGATCAAGTCAACACTGCTTGGATTATTTTTTGGCAATAAATGTTGCAGTTTAAATATACCACTCAGATAATCTGAAGATTGACTGGCTATCGTGTCCCTATCTCTCTGTGGTCTATCGTACTTCATATCTTTTTAAAACGTAATGAAAAGGGCGCTACATATATGGAATCGAGGTGTTAATACTTACTCTATTTAACCATAATTGGTTGCGGATATTTTATACGAACCGTATGTTTTTCCGAAAAACGATTCTCCACGTTTCATTGAATTCTTATTCAAAGTCATGAGGAGGACGACTTGTACCCATGGAGGTAAAGGGCGGATTGATTAATGCTTCGATAATGCGTAAATTATATGCACTTTGTTGTGGAGTGTTCACTTCTTCTACGATAGAGGTCGCCAGTGTGTAATATGTACCAGTTACGTCGGCGCAACCATAACCGCAACCAGTTATAGTTAAATATGTCAAACGACCATAATCACAACCTTTACTTGTTAATACTCTGTTGGGTCTCAATTGGTAGTAAAGAACTGATACAACAATAATTGCGATACGAAATAGCTGAATATATCCGTAAGAGTGAAAATATGGTAAACTGGATCTTGAAAAAAATAGTTATTTCGACTGGTTAAGGACAAATCATTGCTATACCATAGCTGTCACAAAGTCGAAAAATTTTTTTTTAAAGATATCTTATTTTGGCGTATTGAGGGTAATTTTTTTATTGTAACGGCGCATGTAGCGGGAAGCAGTACATAGCAAAAATGCGAGACCATGAAATGTACTTAAAATCAGTATTCCAGTAATATCCCTATACCATAATTTCGTTCAAATTCACGGCTAAATAAAGACTCGAACCTCGGACGCGCGGACGGCAACGCGACAACTAAATGACATGGGCACCACCATTTCTCACTAGCCCGTCAAAAATATACTCTACTACACACTGCAAGAGCAGGACTTATCTAAGGTGCAAACCATTAATTTATTCCTTCTCCGAGATTTTCACGAGTCTATAGCTAGTAAATAATGTATTGTCTACCATCTTGAATCGAGTACCAATCATAAAGATGCTCAATTTAAAAGCTGTCGGATGATTGAATAGTTATTCAATTGAAAATTAGGTTGGAGCCAATAATTTATATAAATAATATTGAGATGGACATTTTGTGAAATAGCAGATTTCGTACATCAACTGTTACAGTTAAGTACGTAAATAGAATTTGATTTCAAATTTGTGCGTGTAAATATTTGCATAAAACAGCAAAGGAATAAGATTTGAAAAGTTGTTGGTATAATTTCTGAGAAATTTGAAGAAAAATCTTTTTTTTGTAAACTTTCTGATTGGTTTTATTTTATTCGAGTATTTTTGCTTACCGAGAATAAAGTTTACACTTAATTATTTTTATTATGGCCTCATATATGATTTTACCTTTGATACTAACTTTTTATACTTTAAGTTTAATTAACTTTTTCCATAAAAATACTTTAATGAGTTATTTAGGTTTAGGAATGATGTTGAGAATCTTAAATTATTAAAGTTTTATTATGACTACACGTTAGTTAAAAAGATTTTTTTATATTTAGTTTGTAAAAATACCTGAGTAGTTTGTACGTTTAATGGGAATGATGCTCGCCCTCAATCTGGTGGATGGTGGTTCAAACCTCATTCTAGGAGACCAATAAGTAAGGGTTTCTTTCGAAGCACATTATGATTATTTTATTCAATACGTAAATACATTACGGAGGAATGACTAAAATATAAACTCTGTTTTAAGAATATTTGAAGATATATTCACATAATTACATCCAATTTCAACTCAGTTTACAGTATTGGAGAGGAAAGATTTGTACACATTGTAATGGAACGTGGCTATAGAAGACAAATTAAATCACTAAAATTATTTAAACTTGTGTTAATTACTTAGCTTTAATCGATTTAAGCTTAAATTTATAATTACTAAATGTTTATAGAATGGTCCACACACTTTTATTATACTATTTCGCACTATTTCACGTTGTTTTTATCACTTAGATCACTTTCTAGCAAACTCCGTTCAAAATTTGCGCGTAAAATATTTCTTGCCCCGGTAGACACTTCCTTTATTCACGCTCGCTCTGTTGCTAATATCGGGTGGGTGGTGACTCCGTTTGACTGACTTTTCGATATTTTTTGAGAGATGTTCATGAGATTACGAGAGACTTGTGGAGCAATCTAGACGATTTCAAAGTATTGCATAGTGCTTCCCAGAATGTTATGGAATGTTCGAGAGAATTCGATCGTTATGTTTTATTTGTATTATTTATTTTTTAATTATTCATTTTAAAACGTGTTTTATATTAAGTATATAAAAATCCTTGTAACTTTCTTGTATTTGGAAAAGCGCACTTGGGCGTTGATTAATAAATAAATAAATAAGGAATCTCCGAAACTACTCATCCGATTTCAAAAATTCTTTTACCAATATTTAGAATGGATTTTTAATGGTTGATCTATATCAATTATATAATTATATAATATAACCTATGTTATATATTAGGTCCTTACATATGAAATAGGCGTTTAGTATGGGAGGAACAAACAGCCGATTTTTTTTATTATAATATATTTATTTAATCAAAATATGTACCATTGCTATCTATGCACTTTTGCCATCTCATAGGTCGTTCATCGATCCCTTTACTAAAAAAACCATTCGGAAGGGAATCAATAAAATCTTTGAAGGCGGTTTGGACTGCCCCATCGGAGTTGAATTTTTTCCTTTGCAAGAAGTTATCCAAATTTCGCAAAAAATGGTAATCTGTTGGGGCAAGGTCCGGAGAGTACGGTGGATGTCTTAGACATTCCAATTGAAGCGCCTCTAATTTGGTAGCCGTCTGTTGTGCAGTGTGTGGTCTAGCGTTATCATGAAGCAGCAGTGGCCTAGAGCGATTAACCAGCCTTGGTTATTTAGCAGCTAGCTTTTCCATCATGGTTTGCAGTTGCTGACAATAGACATCTGCCGTAATCGTCTGGCCAGATTTAAGAAAGCTGTAGTGAACGACACCAGCACTAGTCCACCAAACGCTCACAAGTAACTTTTTTGGAGTCAATTTTCTCTTGGGGCATGGTTTGGCTGGTTCGGCAGGGTTCAGCCATTGCGATGAGCACTTCCGATTATCGTACAGGATCCACTTTTCATCACAGGTAATGATTCGATTTAAAATCCCTGCATTATTGTGCCGGTTGAGTAATGCAACGCAGCAGTCAACGCGCGTTTGTTGATTTGCTTCACTCAATTCGTGAGGTACCCACCTTTCAAGCTTTTTCACCTTACCAATTTGCTTCAAGTGGATTAAAACAGTTTTATCACTAACACCGCAGCCTGCAGCTAACTCGGATGTGGTTTGCGATGGATCCGCTTCCACAATAGCCTTCAATTCTTCATTATCAACTTTGGTCTCCGGCCGTCCATGGGGCTTGTTCTGCAGGTCGAAAATTCCAGAACGAAAACGTTGGAACCAAAAACGCACTGTGTTTTCTTTTGCGGCACCGTCGCCATACACATCATTAATCCTTCGAGCCGTTTCTGCAGCACTGGTGCCACGGTGGAACTCGTACTCGTAAATAACGCGATATTTCAAGTTTTTCATTTTGTAAACTGAGTGACGCAAAGAAAAAAACAATTGAGGAAAAAACAAATGAATTATAATTTTCAAACACAAATACATGAGTAAATAGCTGTATAAATTTGGATTTGGAATTCCTAACCAAAGAGAAGATATTTTAGATCAAATTTGCCAGTACGGCAAAACGCCAATTTCATATGTAAGGACCTAATATTATTGTGTTAAAGTAAAAGGGATTTTCGTGGTTACTATTTTACAACTAAAATTTACGAAAAAATGTTCGAGCGATGCGTTTTTTACAAACGCTGCCTTAACAGTAAGAGATATTTAAAAACTTTCTATAGCGAGGTTATAGAATTAAATTAAAAATTAATTCTAATCTTAATATACACAATGATGAAATATGTTTAAAAATTACTAAAAATCTACACGTACGAAAGCGCGGGCACAGCTAGTAGTCGATAAACTAACAGGACCGAAGAGTATTCTTGAAGAGGTGTTTAAAAGTGAATGAGGCAAAATTGGTATGCCAAAACAGAATAGTGTGGCGTTTTGGCCATGTGCTCTCTGCCTAATCCTGAAAGAAAACGGTGTGATGTTAGTTAATTAAAATAATAACTCAATATTTTATTTGTTGAACAAATATGTATATAATTAATATGTATAAAATGCAATACAAATGTAAAGAATCATCGCAAGTTAATTAATATTTTAAGTTTTTTTTCTAATACATTCCTTATTCTTTTGTTGTTAGATATTTCTACTCAGCTAGTTCCAGGACACGTACCTGAGTTATTGCAGCTAATTTTAAGATTGCGGAAAATTAGTTCCTTATAATAAATCTAAATTATCACATTTTTATTTATTGTAATTTAATGTACATAATAAATTTCATGATTTTTTTTACTAATACGAAAACGAAAATAAAAGAAAACCTTACGATCATGCGTTTCTCGCTGTTGAATATTTTTACAAAAATTCACGTATACACTTACTTTACAAAGATAAATTATTAAAGTTTAACCAACATTTCTCCGAGACTTGGATTTCCTTGGGTTTATTTATGGCCCTAAGTTTTTTTTGCGAAATCTTTCGAAATCCAACAGCGTTAAATACATTTATACAATATTAGGTTCTAAAGAAAAAATGATTTTGGCAAAAATAAATAATTCACAAATTTCACCTCATCTCTATTGTTGTAATTAAATGACCTTCTTGAAATATGAAAGAATTTGAATTTATAATTTACCTATAGCCATTTAGAAAATTTGACCGAAAAAAATTGAATATACCAAACATTAAAAATATATTATATTTAAAAACCTTAGTTTTTACTTACGTCAATATATCGCAGTAGCGATAAGCGGAGGAGGTAGAATTTCTGTGCATAGTTTTCTGGGATATTCTGCCATGTATATGTGACCTCTCTGGCCAACGTTTCGGATCCCTTTACAGGGTCCATCATCAGGGCTGTTGTGATGTGATCCTGATGATGGACCCTGCAATGGGATCCGAAACTTTGGCCAGAGAGGTCACATATACACGGCAGAATATCCCAGAAAACTATACACAGAAGATTCTGAACCGTCGTGAAAATCTAAGGACATTTTTAGAATGAGGACATCCCAAATTCTTATTTGGGCTGTCCTCATAGTCCAGTGTGCATGACACTGGCTTCTCATATCGGCGGTTTCAGGTTTGTTTTCTGTGAGGTACTCCTAGATATATATTGTGATGAATTTATATTATAAGGTATATATTTTCCTGATTTTATCAATCCTGGTTGTTTTTTGATATTCTGGCGTGTTGTAGTGTTAACAATAAAAATAAAATATCACTCTTATCGCGTTCACTTTCATATATTTCTCACGCACGCCAATCGATTATTTATTAAAGCTTCTAACAAGGTTGTAGTAAACGCCTTAGTTCAAAGGATAATAATAACAAAGAGAACAAGGTTACTAAATTTTTTTTTACTATATCTTTTTTTTTCAAATTAAAAATTAAAAGAACTTAAATTTGTTCTAAAAGTAATAAATTCCATTTCTTACGGAAGTGCGATAGTCGTGTATTTTATTATCCATGCTGTTCAACTTATATTCAGCAGAAATATTCATTGAAGCACTTCAAGAAGCTACTCAAAGACTTGGCGTAAATAAACGGGAAGATTCTGAACAATCTGCGATTTGCAGATAATATGGTACTTCCAGCAAGTAACGTTGATGATTTACAACTTCCGCTGCAGCAAATAGTGAATATGTGTGAGAATTTCGGGTTAGAATTTAATACGACTAAAACAAAATACATGCTCGTTATCAAAAATAACGTAGTTGACAGTGAAAATACTTACACAGAATATTTTGAGTATGTTCAAATTTTTCAGAACAGTACTGGATTTTTGTCACAGGGACATCATTAATCAATCAATGTATATTATAAATGCCCCGCAGAGACGAAACTGTATTTTAATGGGAAAGTAGGTATAGAAGTCTTTGGGTGTACATAGGGCTTACTACTGGCTTAAGTGATCACTTTACACAATTCAACGTTGGCTATTTTCACCCATGATAGAATATACCATGTCTTTGTTTTTGGATGTTGTATATATATTTGAATTATGCGCCACGTTTCACATATGAGTATTCTAGTGTAATGCTAGTAATTCGGATGAATTTCATTACACACATAAAGTACAATGCTAACAAATTCCAAAATGAACTATAGATGTCTCATTAGCGACACCTTTGGTCATTTAAGAGGAATAAAAAAGCTTTGATGCCGGCCGCGTGGAGGATAGTTACAACTCATATGTGAAACGTGGCGCATAATTTAATTATATATACAAGAAAAATTAGTAGACATGGTATATTCTATCATGGGTGAATATGGCGAACGTTATGTAAAGTGACCACTTAATCCGTACGATAGGTCGTAAGGCCTATATACACCCAAAGACTTATATACCTACTTTCCCATTCAAATACAGTTTCGTCTCTGCGAGACATTTATAATATATATTGATTGAAATACTCATATTCTTAGAATGAAATTACAGAAGATACAATGTTTTTTTATACTTGGGCTTGAATGAAAATAAAATAAGGGATCCTTCTGGTGAAATCAAATGCCGCATTGAGCAAGCTCACAAACCTTTATTCGTATGAAAAAGGTATTCCGCAGCTATGACCTCAACCTTCGATTACGAAAGCGAACGTTCAGATGCTACGTATTCTCAATATAATTTTATGGAATGGAAGCTTACATATACTAGAGTTTACACTCACCAAAGAATTGAAAAGGCAGCTTGAAGCATGGATCTATAGAAGAATACTAAAATAAGCTGGATGAACAGAGTTATGCAAGAAAATGTGATGGTTTGGATGAATAAATAAAAAATAATTAAAGTACTAACGAACTTACCCATAAAAACGCCTACACCACGCGTCGGGCTCGAAATTAAACAATATATAAATTGCTGAAATTAGGAAAAATCCAAAATCATATCATAATTATTAAAAAATTTTAAACGAAAACCCGCCACGAGTCTGCCTGCAACGTTTCAGCTCGATTGGATAACGGGAAAAGGGTTGAAAATCGATCCAAAGTTTTTTCGACAGACAAGCAAGCAGACGCTACGAGTTAAAAGAAAGGGAGTAAAAATGCGCAAACTTCAATATCTAGTACGAGATCGTGCACCTCATAATACAGGGAAAGATTGCCAGCCCTGGAAAAAGGAGAACATCATGGCTGAAAAACCTAGCACAGTGGTGTAGTCAGTCTACTCGAGAGCTATTTCGGACCGTAGTTAATAAATGCTGAAAGCCAACGTGATAGCCAACATCGTTAACGTCGGCGTCTTTCAACGGGTGAGGCAAAAGAAGGAGAAGATGGACGTGGGAAGTTCCTTAGAATGGTCAATGCCCACTTATAAGGAGTTCCAATTTCCACGGACAAATCCCTCCCATTCCAACAAAACTGGTAGTAGCTAGAGCAGAATACCTGAACTCCTATTGATTTACATCATAAGCCTTGTACATAGCAAGCAAGGCCAAAAATAATTGTAACTCACATAAAAAAAAATAAAAGTGCCCGCTTATCTTTAATGGTGCTGAGCCATACTACTAAACTTGAGATCCGTTTTATTGGTCGGTAACTCATTGCAAATCCATCCTAATGGTTTTTCAAAAATATTGGCACACATGCGCTGCTATGGGGTTTCAGTAACACACTTCGGTCAATGAAAAACTTGTTTTGTAAATAGTCAACGTAGTACACTATTTTGAGTCAGATCAGATTATTATATTATTAGAATACTAGCCGTTAGCCCGTGAAAAATTACGGGACATTATAGTAATTAAAGACGACCCTTGCGTGTAACCTGAGCCGCGCGCTGGTGTGTGAGACTCGGGCGCCCGGGCTTCATCAGCGGCTAGTCATGATAATCAGTGTTGTGGTTGTAATTTCAGCCTTATTCCAGACGGACATTCCAAATTAGGATAGTTGATTCGTACCCAAAAATTCGTACCCACTCGCTGATCGCAGTTATGGATAAACTTAAACTTGCACTAAAAAAATTTACCGCGCGCGCACCCCTGTATTTTTTGAAGTCGCGTGACGTTTCGAAACCTTATTTATCTATTCTTAATTTTTATCGTAAAAATATTTTGTATTTTTTATTCCCGAACAGACATACTTTAAGGTTATTTCCATAAGCAAATTTTTGTAATAAACTCCGTACAAAGCAGCGCTAACACCAACGTTAAATAAATTTACTTTTGCTCTTATATTATTTTCCTTTGAGGTCAGAAATCTGCATTCATTTTTTAAGAGTTTAAAAAACTTCTGAAGTTATAAATTATTCAATTCTTCCTCGCCTGGGCCTTGGGCGTATCGAGCGTACGTTGATTCATAAACTTCAACTCAACTTAAAACCAAGATGTATGTAAATCTAACTTGAGTTTTTTAAACTATCTTTACTTTTCTTCTGGGGTATTACGTCGGGTTTTTGCGACCTTTCTGGCCGACTTTTCGAATCCCATCATCAGGACTGATGTATTGTTGAGAATGTTGGTGTTGTGGTTAACTATTGGCTTACAATACCATGTCAAAAGCAGGGTGAGAATGTTGTTAGTGTTATGTTTAGTATCGTCTTGCAATACCGTACACGGTAGGGCCAGAAAAGTCGTAACAAAAAGGCATAATATCCCAGAAGACACAAACCATAAGATCTTTTTTTTCACATAAAGCAAACACATTGTTTTTGTGACATAATATCTTTAAATAAAATAATTCTTTGTTTAACACCCCTTTAGTGAGTTTGAACCAACTAGTTCCAGTTTCAACTCACAGCTGAGTCTTCATCAGGGTAACAAAAGCAGAATTACAAATAATCAAGAAAGCGTTAAGGGAAGAAAGAGACAGAACATGAACTGTGGTGG
The DNA here is from genome assembly GCA_016648135.1 of Agrypnia vestita. Taxonomy (NCBI): domain Eukaryota; kingdom Metazoa; phylum Arthropoda; class Insecta; order Trichoptera; family Phryganeidae; genus Agrypnia; species Agrypnia vestita. The sequence goes on from JADDOH010005899.1 coordinate 178,150, forward strand.
GGGTTGGGTGAAAGAGAGCGGGTATGGGTGGGTGTACTTAATTGGAAGAGGAATATCTAGAATTGGACTACGCGATAAATCTAGTTGCTTATTAAGTAAATATTTTTTCTTTATTTTAATGATTTTTTATTTCTAAGGCTTCTTAATTATTAAGGCGTACACCTATGTCATTTCTATGAAGAACATCTATACCCGAAGATAGGTTAAATGCGTGATTTTTTTCTATTAAATGAATAACGAATTCTGAATAGGCTACACTATTTAGGCATCTTTTATGTTCAATGACTCTTGTATTTCTATTCTTAGCTATTTTTCCTATGTAAAATGAAGAGCAATCGTTGCACCTGAGTTTATTTATCCCGAAATAGCTAAGTTTATGTTCTTTATCTTTAGAATTTACCAAAAGTCTCCCTTAGTTGTTATTTATGTAAAAAGGTGGAAATTTTAGAACTCTAAATGATGAAAGATTATTAATAAATTCAATTCAAAATTCGACGCCTGCCATTGTTTTGATTATTTAGAATATTACTGATTAATTACTATTAGTATAACTATAAAGAATTTTTTTATTATTGATTAGTCGTAATTTTTTCGCGAGGATTCTATCAATTAGGGTGCTTTAATAACCATTTAAGTTTTATGATGTCTCTTTTATTACGTTTATCGTCATAATATTGTTTTTAATGTTAAATTTCCTTTGTACTAAATTATGACTTATGTGTAAATGAATTTTGCGATACACGAAGAGTAGATGGCGTTTTTAAAATTATTTACATGAACGTCACCACCGGTCTTAATTTCTTATGGAAAAATCTAGGAAGTGAAATTTAACACACTTGCTGTCATCCAATCGAGCTGAAATTTTGCACATCTTTACATTTTACGTTTAAAATCATCAAAACACTTATTGTAAAAAATTTTTTGCAAATTTTAAAATTTATAACTTTATTATTATTAAACAATTCTTTATTATTTAAGTACCGTTTTATTTTCATCATTCAAGCTTTAAGAAAAGATAATCTGCGTACATATAAAAACGATTTTTTTGGCCGATCGTCGCTTATATTTTCTTTATTATTGTAAATAGTGTTTAGTTTATTACTTTTATATAAGAACAACTATTTTATATAAGCTATTGTCCCAAAAAATTTTTAGTGTATTATATATATTCCTAAAATAATTGTAGTGTATAAATTTTAATATAAATTAATAATTAAAACCCATTTTTTCGAAAAAACACCGAAATGTGCATTTGCAGTGAGTGTCCAGCCTTAAAGAGGAATACCTTACATATGAACTCTGTATTTAGTATATACTCGTATACATAAATATTCACATAACTAGAGGCAATATCTATTCAGTTGTCAACTCTAGAGAGGAAAGGTCGAAGTTGCGTAGGGAAAATGATACACCAAGAAGCATGACATTTTTTAGGGGTGGCATGAATATTTATTACCCCCATATGAGAATGGCTACAATATTAAACAAAATTCAGTTTCCGGCAAAAGTGGGCTAATCTTATGAAGGCCTCCCGACATGCGAGTCTTATTTATGCGTTGGCAAATGCAGACATTTCTAAGCCGTGTTTATTTTCCAGATCGTGAGTACTGGTACGCGGAGGCTGAGAAGGATCTGATCAAACGTCTCCAGGATGTCAGGGATCACAAACCTGTGGCGAGGTAATACTATTTTCTTTAATATTATTAATATTTAAAGCATTTACTTTGTGGTTAAACATAATAACAAAATATTAGTAAACTTAGTAAGAACCACTACCAGATTTACGATTTACCGGTTTCTCTCTGTCTCTCACTCTCTCTCGTTAGATTCCTGAATTGTTCAGTAGGCTATAATCAATATAATAAGTGCACACTTGTCTCTGACAAGATTAACACGCATGTGATCAGTATTGGTGATGGTTTAACAATACTATGGTTGGGGTGTACAATGTTGTGAATATAGTAGTGTAGTGTTGGTCCTGCCGAAGAGACGGGTACGTCTTGAAACCGGTAGATCGTAAATCTGATAGTGGTTTTTACTGAGTTTACTAACATTCTGTTACTATTTTCTTATTTTGCCACCTGTTAAGGAATATTGTACAAATACGTATGCGTGTCACTAGTCATTGTGTCTTCTTCTTTCTCTTATCCCATTTCCCGTTTCATTTGGGGTCGGTTCTGTTTATTCTTTTTTTCCACGATTCCCTGTTATGGACCATCGCTTCGTCCAACTGGGCATTCTTCAGGTCCTTTTCCACACTACTCCACCATGTGGCGCTGGGTCCACCTCTATCTCTTTTTATTTCTTGTATTTTGAGTGCGGAATGCACTGCATGATCTTCAAGCCTCATTACATGACCATACCATCTCAGTCGCGATTCCTTCACCTTTTCAGTAACAGGAACCACTCTAAAACTACCCCTGATATGCTCATTTCTCACTCTGTCACGTCTCGTTACACCCTCAGAGCATCTGAGCATCTTCATTTCACTGGTATGGAATTTTTGCTCGTGAACCTTCTTTACAGTCCAGCATTCTGATCATTGCGGTCATTATGTGTGACGAAAAAAAATTATTTTATTTTTTAACTTTATTTTACCCAATAAAAAATTGCAGTGCGTTTTTCAGTTTAATTTGGCTTGCTCAAACGAGCCAAATAATAATATTTTTCTATAAAAATTATAACTAGAACACAGTTACTGTATTTTGTCCTGATTGATTCATTAATATAAATTATAGAAGTCTCACATAGACAATGTCCGCTTAACTGCAACAAGGCTGAACCATACCACTAACCTTGGTCAATGACTATTTTATTTGATATTTTTTCTAGCATAGTTTCAATTAAAAAAAAAACGAATTTGATAATGTGTGGATGTTCTTACGATGGAATTGGATTGCTGAACGATGCATTGTGTGTACAGTGATCACTTTAGCCAGTTCATATTGGTTATAAGCCCTAGGCTATCATATGAAAAAAACTCCCACGCGTTTCTCATATCCATAGCTTCGTCTCTGTGAAACTTTCATAATTGATATTCATTAATGAGCCAATAGAGAGAGCTGGACGTCCTCGTCACAAGACCATGACTGACCTATCAACACTGATTAAGAATCTAACAAAAGAAGAAGAAGAAGAATGAGCCAAATAATCTAAAATATTGGTTTTAAATCATTTTTCATAGGTGGTAATGTGTTGTTGCATTTTAATTACTTTTTATCAGATTACTTATATTTGTGATATATAATTTTATGAATTTTTTTATTTAAAAAAAAATAAAAACAAAAAACCGGGAATGATTGGGATTGCTCGAATGAGGGTAGGTATTAAACCCAATAAACTGTCATAATAAGCTTTAATATGGTGTTATTCTATCGCCGGCTTTGTTTATATTAGAACAATAGCTTTACATTACAAATGCAACGTGTAAACACACCAAATAAATATTTATGATATCTCATTATTTCGAGCCAAAAGTACTTGTTTTAATGAGAATTGTAAATTCAGTATCTAATTACACATGAAAATGCAACTTTTGACATTTACAGTGAAATTAGTACAGAAAATTTTAAGTTTAAATAAATTACACACTTCAATAGGTGTGTATTAATTAGATACTTGTTTCCTTCGCTATCTCCGCCTGTATTAAAATGTTCAGAGGTAAACTAAACCAGCTTATAAGGAGGGGCGAATAAGTCATATACCACCTCGAGTATATAGTAAACACTGCAGTTATAGGGTTTATTCGTTTGTAATTAAATACCTTTGTAAACAAGACACATTTTTAGAAAAAACCTAATCTTTAGAAAATTACGTAGTATGACCATAGCATAAATCAAATTAAAAACTCCCCTATATGAACCCATAGCCTTGTCCACTTCTGCAAGAGCAATTTTTACACCCTTTTATATAATATACTTACAAGAACTTATGTAACAGTGCTTTGAGATCTTTTCTAAATTTATTATAATCTCTATAAAGTGAATTTAGCAATTTTACATGGCTTTTTACGTTTATTTATTAAATAAAGGATTATATTCTATAAAAAAAAAACAAAAAATCTTAATAACTTAAAACTGGTAATACTCATAATCATGTGTGAATATCTATAAAATCTAAAAAATAATTACTTAAGAACATCCAGTCCCTGGAATCTAATCGCGGAATTTCAGGATTCTATTTTTATGATACCACTCATTTTTGTTCATTCATGTTACATATTTGAGTTTAAGATCATTCATGTTATATATTTCAGTTTTAGCCATGTTACATGTTTGAGTTTGAAGTCAGTCATATTATATATTTGAGTTCGAGGTCAGTCATGTTACATGTTTGACTTCTTCTTCAAATGTAGCAAATTTATTTTGTGGTAACATAATTATAATTGTTATAAATTAACTTTGTTTAAACCACTTATTTATTGAAAAAAATCAACATGTTTCAATAAATAAGTGGTTTTAACAAAGTTAATTTATAACAATTACATGTTTGAGTTTGAATTCATTCATTTTACGTATTTCAGTTTGAGGTCAGTTCAATTGCATGTTTCTGTTTGAGGTCAGTCATGTTACATGTTGTGGTTTGAGGTCAATCGCATTACATTTGAGTTTGAGGTCAGAATCAACGTGTGATTCTTTCATTCACATTTACCTTTCATCTGAAAAAACATTTTATTTCGTATAAAATACCAGAAAAAACAGCAGAGCACTAATGTTTCATAATTTATAATTGATCAAATTTTATTTTCCCAAAATAAATCCAAAATATCAAACCCAAAAGTTTAGGTTATAATATGTAAATTGCTGGATTCGTAAATGCTCTAAACTGGGTCAGAATCCACGAACAGATTTTTTAATCAATATCTATAAATAAATTATTAATGAATAAAAATGAAAATAAATAAATTCCTAGCAGTTTAGCATCCGTGTTAATTGGCGGGAACTTTTTCACAATTAAGCTCTTAAAAATAACATTTTTCATATCGGAATTTAAGCAAGCAAAGTATAAATAAAAGTACTTTATTAAAATTCTTACCGCCTGTTTTTTCCTATCCCTTGACCAAACTGGTTTGGTTAGCCACAAACGTGATTTATTATCTTCGTACTACCCTGGACTAGAAAAAAGACTGCAAAATGTTACCTATTACAAATATATTTTGCAAATTCTCAAACTCTCTTCGTTAATACAAATATGGAAGTTGGAAATATTAGGTCCTTACATATGAAATTGACGTTTAGTATGGGAGGAACATAAAGCCGATTTTTTTTATTATAATATATTTATTTAATCAAAGTATGTACCATTGCTATCTATGCACTTTTGCCATCTCATAGGTAGTTCATCGATCCCTTTACTAAAAAAACCATTCGGACGGGAATCAATAAAATCTTTGAAGGCGGTTTGGACTGCCCCATCGGAGTTGAATTTTTTCCTTTGCAAGAAGTTATCCAAATTTCGAAAAAAATGGTCATCTGTTGGGGCAAGGTCCGGAGAGTACGGTGGATGTCTTAGACATTCCAATTGAAGCTCCTCTAATTTGGTAGCCGTCTGTTGTGCAGTGTGTGGTCTAGCGTTATCATGAAGCAGCAGTGGCCTAGAGCGATTAACCAGCCTCGGTTGTTTAGCAGCTAGCTTTTCCATCATGGTTTGCAGTTGCTGACAATAGACATCTGCCGTAATCGTCTGGCCAGATTTAAGAAAGCTGTAGTGAACGACACCAGCACTAGTCCACCAAACGCTCACAAGTAACTTTTTTGGAGTCAATTTTCGCTTGGGGCATGGTTTGGCTGGTTCGGCAGGGTTCAGCCATTGCGATGAGCGCTTCCGATTATCGTACAGGATCCACTTTTCATCACAGGTAATGATTCGATTTAAAATCCCTTCATTATTGTGCCGGTTGAGTAATGCAACGCAGCAGTCAACGCGCGTTTGTTGATTTGCTTCACTCAATTCGTGAGGTACCCACCTTTCAAGCTTTTTCACCTTACCAATTTGCTTCAAGTGGATTAAAACAGTTTTATCACTAACACCGCAGCCTGCAGCTAACTCGGATGTGGTTTGCGATGGATCCGCTTCCACAATAGCCTTCAATTCTTCATTATCAACTTTGGTCTCCGGCCGTCCACGGGGCTTGTTCTGCAGGTCGAAATTTCCAGAACGAAAACGTTGGAACCAAAAACGCACTGTGTTTTCTTTTGCGGCACCATCGCCATACACATCATTAATCCTTCGAGCCGTTTCTGCAGCACTGGTGCCACGGTGGAACTCGTACTCGTAAATAACGCGATATTTCAAGTTTTTCATTTTGTAATCTGAGTGACGCAAAGAAAAAAACAATTGAGGAAAAAACAAATGAATTATAATTTTCAAAACACAAATACATGAGTAAATAGCTGTATAAATTTGGATTTGGAATTCCTAACCAAAGAGAAGATATTTGAGATCAAATTTGCCAGTACGGCAAAACGTCAATTTCATATGTAAGGACCTAATATAATTTTGAAATAAATTCCATTGGCGTAATCTGGCTATGTTTTTTCTTCCTTATAGGTAATTAATAAAATAATTCATCTTCTCAAGTAGAATCCCGATTCACTGGAAAATAATCGTAGTAAGCTAGATAAAAATAATTCTCGATGTTTGTTCATCAGTTCTGTGTTTGGTGCCATGTCCTAAAAAAGTAAGTGAGCCCTTGCCCGGAATAACGTTGTATCCAACACAAATGTCAATTTTGAGTTATTGATGGAGTTATGTTAGGGATGTTATTATGCATCGTTTAAGGTAAATAATATGTCAAGAAAAAAATATTTAGGCTTCTGGCTGCATTTTAAAGTTATTGGTTTGTGGAATAACGTTGTATAGTGTTTCTCAAAATGGCGTCGCCGAGCGTCAATATCGTGGAGCGTGGTTTAATTCACATGAATAAAGGGAGAAAACGAATATCTAATGTTTTAAATTGGAAAGATATCAAAGCCAATAAGTTGAAGGATGCAGGAAAGGAGTTTTTATCCAGAAAAAATATTATCAAACCTGCAATTGACCCGCCAGAACATGTTTGTGGAATAACGTTGTATACGATTTGGCAATTCTGATTGATATTGTGATTTCATATTATTTTGTCGAACGTTAACCGATTTTACTCAATTGATTTATCCATATTGATATTTGAAATGCTTTTTGATAATAATGCTGGCTTTATAGTGCTCTTTATATCGTAACTTAATATAACACCGATACAAAAAGTTTATTTAATTCCTCATTCTTTTTCGCAGGGTCAAGTTTGTGCCAAAAATGTTTAAATCCGGGATGTTTTCCTCCATTTTAATATCAAGATAAATATTTAATCAGTATTCAGGTTACTGAATTACAATGAAAAAAGTAATCATTTCGTCTTGTGTATTAAGAAATTGAATGTCCGACGCCGTATTCAGCAAACAGACGGAGATATGTAACAGTATGTACGAGAGACTTATCGTTCCGTAAAAGCTCTTTACCTACTAACGATCTCATCACAATCAGAGCTCAAACCTTCCACAAAGAATTAGAATCATGGACCTCCTATAGCTTTCTACCAACTATTTGTGGAAGGAGGGCAAGATTGGCTACCGTTTGGAAAAAAATCATGCAGTTAAGGAGCCTGGAACTAACTTCAATGTATTCCAATCTGCTGCCAATAAGACTGTTAAGCTCAAGGACCTCGATGACATTTGTGAATTCATGTTAGATGAGCACATGCTGCTTTTAAAAGGCATTATCAAGTAAAGCAGAATAAAAAAATCCATTTTGCGGAATAACGTTGTTTGTGAAAATTTCATATACAACGTTTTTCCACTGATTCAGCATGTTTTTTTACAATAGATTCAAATTTAATTGACTTTTCCCCCTATTTTATATTGAGAGTTTTTAGGAATTATATATTTGTTATATTTAAAATATAAAATGTAATAAATTGTAACTGATTTCGTTTTTTCAATTTTTCTCGGAATGAGAGTATTGTTGGATACAACGTTATTCCGGGCAAGGGCTCGTATAAAAAATTAAGAAATTATTTTTTGGATGAAAATTTATTTTAGGGTAAATTGTATTTATTTAAAGTAAATTGTATTGCCATTTTTATATTGTTTGGTTAATTAATAATATTGTCATTAGCTGGCCTTCGTAGCGTAGTTGGCTTGTTCAGGGGAGGATATCAAGTTTATTAATGAAGATTAATAATGTAATATTTGTTTATGATCGGTCAAAAGGTATAGGGTAGTGTATACAGGAAATTTGTTATCTGATTGGATGTGAATTGGACCGGAGATTTTCAAATGTAAAATATTCATTTAATTCGAGATTTTAGAGTTTTTTTAAAAAACACTGCCGTTTAATATATATTCACATCTTCTTATACAAAATTATTCTATCCTACTAATTTAATTGAAATAGTACTTAGGACGAAAACTCGGCAATTTTGTTCTTGAAAAAATATTTATATACTCAAAAATATTTTGATTGTATAGTTTGTGTAATATATTGTATTATGTTCTGTAAAACTTACTTTAAAATCATAGTCTGTCAAAAATCCCTTAACTTTTTTGGAAAAATATTTAAAATTCTATTATTATTTGTCACAGCAAGCTAAACAAAACAAAAACGCGTTACGCGTTAGTTCGTTTTTTTATGTTTTTTTTATGAATTACTTTTTTTTTACGTTTTTTTGTAATATGATTTACTTAATTTTTTGATAATAACTTTTTTAGTTTTTTTATTTGTTTGCCATACGTTTCTATTCTTATGTTTGTTATACCCGCATATTATTGATGAAAAATATTTAAAGTAAATTGTATTGTCATTTTTATATTGTTTGGTTAATTAATAATATTGTCATTAGGTGGCCTTCGTAGCGCAGTGGGTATGACACTAGATTCCCATACCTAGGGTTCCGGGTTCGATTCCCGGTGAGGTCGCAATTTTAATCTATGTGATTTAATGAAGCCTGGGTGTTTTGTGATGTACTTCGCTTCTGTAATTGGGCCTCCTGGCCTGTTGAAGCGTAAAAAAAATAATTCTAATTTTCTAATTTGAATATTAGTTGTGTTTGTTTTTTTAATAATAACCATTTATAGAGTAAATGTCTAAAACAATTTTATTTTTTATTTTATTTAGATGAATAATACCAACATTTCAGTTTTTTTTCATACATATTTCTTCCCCGTTCGTATATTCAATGATACAAAATATCTGTAGGAAAGTTTTTTTTTTATTACGTTTCCAACTCTGAAACTCTTTAAAACGTTAACGTAAACTGTATATTTATTTATTGTGGTTATTTTTTTAAAATCAATATAATTTAATATGCTTTTATCAAAATTTAGCATTAAATACAGTATCGTAAATGCGCTATCTACTTTATTACAGTAAACTCTTTAGGCGGGGCTTCGAATGAAGTGTTTTATTCAACAACAATGCTCCTGAATTTCAACGTGGCCTTTTGTCAGTTCTAGAAAGTAAAAAATATTATTTTTATCCTTTCTAACGCGCTTTTTATAACTTTCTATATTTAAACTCCTTGGAAAATAAATTAGAGCACAGAGCCAAAATATTTTTTTTGCGTTAAATAGCATTCAAAGGTTATTTTTACTTTGTTTACTTTATTCTTACTTACTTATTTGGGAGTGATACAAAAATATTAACAAGTGACTGAAATGGTTGTCATGCGAAGGTCTGATAATGATGATGATATAAACTACTGTAGCAAGACGGTGTACCTTCTGAATGCTGATATTTGTAATAAAATATAACAATACTATTAACGTCACGCAAAACAGGGTCAGCCATCTGTCACTGCAAATTCTCGAATATTACGCACGCAGGGTCAGTCAGACCGCATTCTCTATCTCAAAGATTCTATTATATTCCACGATATCCTTAAATACAACATTGGAAAGTCCAAAACACTATACAGGCCTCTCGTTATCTCTAGAATAAACCTTTCGAAGGAATTTATCTATAAAAGACGTCACGCAACGCGGAGTGAGGAGTTCATTTTATAACGATAACAGTGTGACATACAAGCGACAAATTCAGTATGATCAGTGATTCGTGATGAACATTGAACGGTGTTAACCAGAAGTGATTAAAGCCATAGAAGTAGCGTTAATTAGTCCAAATTACAGTCAACAACAATTGTGTGAAATATTCGGGAGACGTCTAGCGACTATAAAATTATTAACGTTACTACAATAACTCTTGTATAGTGACTTTCTTTGGTAATTAATTTAACTAAATTAATTTCCCGTATTTTAAATAAAATAAAAAAATTCTTTCAAGGTACACATTTTGCATCGATATGCTCATTATTTTCAAACTAAACTGAGCATTTATTCTTTGAAAATATGACTAACTTTATGATATCTTGAGTCGAGACTCGAACCTCCAACCACTTACTCGATCACTGTCTTTCTTATGCTTTACTAAATAAGCACATATGTTTTGAATTTAATTTTAATGTTTTAAAAATCTGTTTTTAATATCATCATTGATTTTTTTGCAATCAACCTCGAGATTAGGATGCCGCGTAATACGATGCACTAAACCTCTCTCCGATGGTACCTTTTTGTAATTTATTCTCGCAAATATCATCATCATCTTCTTCATATTTTTTTAATAATTGCAATCGACGATAGAACACCGCACAATATTGATATTTGGGACCATTTGTCGAAAAAAATCATAATTTTTATGTGTAACTAAATATCATCGACTTCCATTTTTTTTTCTTTACCTCCGTGATTTCTGTTACTCTAACAGGTACTTTTTCTTAAAAATGTCTGCTACCAGGCTACATTATGAACTCCCATAGGGAATTACGGGCAAGTTTTTATTATTTTTCCCTATTCTAAATGAATAGAAAAAATAGGGGAAATATTTTTCATCCTTCGGCTTTTGTATTTTTCTATATATTTTTTTAATTTTGATTCAATTTTTATAACTAAAACTATCATTTACTCTGCCACCAATTTATCAGCTTTATTAAGCTCATTTTTGCTTTGTTTATGAAATTTATTCTTTGTGATAAAGAGTTTGTTTTGTGTGGTTGATGTATAGTGATTGGATTTTTGCAGGCCCCCCCTTACTCAGAATGGAGATGGCCATTAGAGAAAGAATTGTCAACCTGGCAACGCATGAGTGGAACCGATATATCGACTTTTGACCATAAAACGGTCCTAGGAATGCGGTGGGCATCCAATCACTGCCGCCATTTTATATTTTCATGATATTTATTTCGTTGTATCTTTTATGTTTAGTTTTATTTTGCTTTACTGATATTAATACTTTGTTATTTTTTGATAGTTCTGAAATTTGATATCTATGCTCTGTTATTTAATTTTGTATATATTGTCACGGGACGTAGTTTTGGGAGGCAAATGAAAGTACTGCAAATTTATTAAGTTTAATTTATTGCTAAGGAAAGTCCTGGACACGGGTTAAATTTTAGTACCGCACTTAATTTTCTAGTTGCTAAATGTGTTCCGAATATTTCACACACTTATTATCAAACCATTCCTTAATTCGCACTGATAAGCTCTATTTCTAGTCCTTAAATCTCTTCTGATAAACTCCGTTCGATGTTCGCTCGCAGAAACAATTCGCTCCGGCTTCCTCTTTATTTCACTGTCACTTACACTGCTTTTAATATCGCTTGTTGTAGAATCACGAATTAGTGATCACTGCTCAGAAGTAGCACGGAGATGTCGCCTTGTTAAACTCCACAAACTGAATTTCTTGAGCCCGCGTCGCGTGCTCTTTATATAGTAAATTTCCTTCAAAAGATTCATTCTAGATGTAACGAGAAACACGTGGAATGTTCTAGGCAGTTCTTTGTATGACTTTCTTCGGCGATCGAATATCATAGAAGGCTCCAGAGAGACAACGCGGTTACGGTTGAGTGACCCCGGATTGCGTGCGTAATTAGTCCGCCGTCACGGTTGACTGCACGCCACCGCGTTCCACTTTAAGCACTTTTAGTAGGCACATAGTAGTGGGTATTCAGCCTCGAAACAATATTTTGTGCTTTTAGTTATATTTAGTTGTTTACTGTGATTTTATAATATATTGCTATTTTCTTTGAGCAAACTGTTTTCATAATGCACCCCTGTGAAGTGAAGTGGTTAGTGCAATTTCCTTGTCGCGTCGCATGAGTGCTTTTGCTTCGTTAACAGCGTAGTAATGTAACTGCTTAAGCATTAAAACAATGCCAATTTGGATGGCGAAAGTGTAGGGCCGATACGGGAGATTTTCCTCGTAGAACGGCCCTGGGTCTGTGGGATCTAAATAAGTTTATATGGCAGTGTATTTGATCTTTAAAAATTTATGGGACGTGAAAAAGAGATTAAAATCATTATGTCTGCTACGTGAGGGATAAGTGAGTGTTACCTCTTTACAATGTACCAAATTCGATATTTTATATGCAACCGCCAACATTTGTATCTATATCTATATTTATGTGTAAAATCTAGAATTCAGTACATTTTAAATTAGTTATACTCTGTGACTGCTTTCAAAACATTTTTTAATTTTTTTGTATATCGCTGCTTTTGCTCTTATACTTGTTATATGACACGTATCATTTATAATCTTTTTTGAAGTATTGTAGCGTGCCATTGTCCCTTAAATATTGGAACGGCATTCTTTCGGAAGGTTCTATTAAATCGTTGTGGAGGGCGCCGTGAACTGGCGAGGGATGTGTTGTTTCGGGAGCGAGGGTCGTGTGTACCCAGGTGACGGTATTGACACCGGTTTGACAAGATAGGGAGGGTAGTCAGGAGACAGAGCGGAAAATGAAAAATAAAACTGTGATACCCACCCCTAACATTTCCGCAAATATCCCCTCGATTTTGGGCTCCATTGTGGTGTTTTTTTTTAAATTTAATTCAGAGTATTTCATTAAAAAAACTTATAGTCAATGCCTTCATTTTATGAAAAGTAGCTTTTTGGTATTGTGGTTAGGACACTCACCTCGTGTTCCAAAGGTCGCGGGTTTGAACCTTACTCCAGACTAGCAAGTTAGTCCTATTTTCATAGCTCAAGCGTTTAGCTTAGTTTGAAAATAGTAAGAATATTGATGCGACACGTATTCCGTGATCGCATCTCTATTTAAAAAAAAAAAATTATAACTATTTTGAAATCATAATAATTTTGAAAACGGAATGAGATCGGCTGTCGGATAAGAAGTTACGGACGGACATTCAAAATTATTATTATTGATTTATGCAGATAAGACGAATAGGAATGAGCTGGGCTGCTTTTGGCAAACTCAAGGATATCTTCGAGAACAAAGAGATCCCAATTAGCCTAAAAAGAAATGCCTTTCACACTCAGCTCAAATCATGCATACTGCCAGTGATGACGTATGGGGTGGAGACTATGGTCCTTTCAAAGCAAAATTTTAGAAAAGCTCGAATGCACGCAACGATCCATGGAGAGATCCATGCTTGGAGTAAGCCTAAGAGTGAGAATTAAAAATGACGAAATTAGGCGCAGAACTAGAGTAGTGGATATCATGGATCGTGTAGCGAAGCTAAAATGGCAATGGGCAGGACATGTCGCAACGCAAAATGCTACAAGATGGCCTCCCAGAATTCTGAAATGGAGACCTTGGGAGATTAAAAGAGGCATTGGAAGACCTCAAAAGAGATGGGCCGATGATATAGCCGTTGTGGGAGGAAAGAAATGGCTACAATTAGAAAACAACAAGGAAGAATGGAAAGGAAAAGGAAGCCTATATCCAGCAGGGAGAGACAAAGGTTGATGAAGAAGAATAAAAATGGAGATAAGATATACTAATTTAATTAAGACCACATAAATTTGGTATCAAAAATTTGTTCACGTATTTATTTATTGAAATCCATTTGTTAATTGACGTTATTTTTTCTAAAATACAGTTATATTTAGGCAAGAATGTAAAAAAAAATCAAATAGCTTAAATGTATACGGGTAAGCCACGCTTTTAAGATTTTTTTCTAGAAAATGTAACCTCATTTTTCTGCCCTTATCAGGTAGGATATTGTGGACCTATGGCGCGAAGGCTTTGTCCAGTCACTTGGATATCGAAATGGCTTCTTCATAATAACTCCCTGAAAAGCCTTTTGTGCTTTGTCAAACGGATTGAGAATGGTTTTCTACGTACC